>PVKS010008678.1:0-67234 GCA_004027875.1 Aplodontia rufa | reverse complement strand
TCCATTTGGCTGCAAATGCCATGATATTGTTCTCTCTAATAGCAGAGTAAAACTCCTATATATATATATATATATATATATATATATATATATATTACAGTTTTTGAATCCACTCATCCAGTGAGGGACATCTGGGTTGGTTCCATAGTTTAGCTATAGTAAATTGAGCTGCTATAAACATTGATATAGCTGTGTCTCTGTAGTATGCCTATTCTAGCTCTTTTGGGAAAATACCCAGGAGTGGGATAGCTGGGTCATAAGGTGGTTCCGGCCCTAGTTTTTTTGAGCAGTCTCCAAACTGCTTTCCAGAGTGGTTGTACAAGCTTGTAGTCCCACCAACAGTGTGATAGTGTTCCTTTCTGTCTACAACCCCTCCAGCATCTGTTATTGCTCATATTATTCAATTCTGCTACTCTGACAGAGTGAGGTGGAATCTCAGTGAAGTTTTCATTTGCATTTCTCTGATTGTTAGATGTAGAACACTTTCTACAAGGGCTTTTTGGACCTCCTCCATTGAGAAGTGTCTATTTAGTTCACTAGCCCATTTATTTACTGGACTATTTGTGTTTTTGGTGTTCAGGTCTTTGAGTTCTTTGTATATCTGGATATTAACCCTCTGTTTGAGGTGCAGCAGGCAAAGATTTTCTCCAATTCTGTAGGTTCTCTCTTGACACTCTTGGCTAATTCTTTAGCTGTGCAAAAGCTTTTTAGTTTAATGGCATCCAACTCATTTATTCTTGGCCTTAAATCTTGCACTATGGGAGTCTTGTTAAGGAAGGTGGTGCTGATACCGATGTCGTGGAGTGTTTATCCTATTTTTTATTCTAGCAATTGTATAGTTGCTGGTTTAATTTCCAGTTCTTTGAACCATTTTGATTTGATTCTTGTTTAGGGTGAGATAAGAATCTAATTTCAGTTGTCTGCATACGATTATCCAGTTCGTCCAGCACCATTTGCTGAACAGGTTGTCCTTCTTCCAAACTATGTTTTTTGCCCCTTTTGTCAAATTTCAGATAGTTAAAGATTTGAGGGTTTGTTTTGGAATCTTCTGTTCTGTTCCATTGGTCTTTATGTCTGTTTTGATACCAATACCACACTATTTTTGCTACTGTAGCCATATAATAAAATTTCAGGTCAGGAATTGTGACACCTCCTGCTTCCTCTTTCTTGCATAGTAATGTTTTGGCTCTTCTGGGCCTTCTGTTATTCCAAATGAATTTGAGAATTACTTTTTCTATATCCATGAAGAATATCATTGGTATCTTGATGGGGATTGCATTGAATCTATATATGGCTTTTGGTAGAATGGCCATTTTGATTATATTGATTCTGCTTAACCAAGAACATGGAATGTTTTTCCATCTATGACCCTGAGTAGTTTTGAAACCTGAGTGCTGTTAAACTAGAGAAGGAAAGGGCAAAGGAAGAGGAGCAGGCAGAGCTCTCCATAGGGGCCCACATGTCCTGGGAACTGCCAGCACCTCCGTTTTGGAGGATGTAAGATAGAATGGAATAGTGAAATTGGAGAAGGAGCTTGGTATTAAAGCATTGGGAGTTTTTTGTGTGCCACAATAAGAATCTTAGATTTTCTCCTATTGCTTAGATTTTCTTCTCAGATAAACCACCTGGTTGGAAAATATGCAAGTATGGAGATTGGTTAGGAGATGTGGCAGTCATTCAGGCAGGAGGTGACAAAATTATGAACTAAAGTCATAACAGCAGGAATAGAGAGAAGAAGTAGACTGAGAAATATGTAGATTGAATGTAGGGTTGATGTAGACTAGAGAGTATATTCCAGGCTTTCCTGCTCAGGTGGGTGAGTGGATGGCAAGAGCATCAAATGAAAAATGAGGTAAGAAAGGGAGATGGTTAGAAGGAAGACCACGTGTTTAGGGCAATTCGGTGGAGGTAGTCCTTTAGAAAAGATGATTTCTGAGTCTGCAGTGAGGGGAGAAATATGCGCAAAAGGTGCAGAATGAGGAAGCTTCAGTGCAGAGGTAGCAGTTGAAATAAAAAGAAGGAATTCACTGAGCCAGGGAGGTATGGAGAGAAAGAAGTGCAGGAACCAGGGAAGGGAGCCTGGGACAGTGCGAGAGCAAACTACAGGGAGGAGTGAGGAGGCCAGGAGAGTCTTGCATCACAGCAGCCAAAAGAATAAAAAAAGTCAACATGCCAAATGCTGCAGTTTTGCGATAAAAAGACTGAAAATTTTTCATCGTGTTGGTCAGCAGAAATCAGTTGTAGATTAGGAGAAGACTTAGAGAACAGTGATAGGAATAAACCAGATTTCCATAGACTGAGAATTGGATGGGAAGTGAGGAAGTAATGTCAACCAATGTGGGGACTCTAAGAAGATTTTTGAATGAGAAAAGATTGAAAGATACTAAGCATTAGTTGGGTTGATTAAAATCCAATTGATCATTTCTTTTCTTCCTTTTTCTCCTTCCCTTCCTCCTCCACTACTTCTTTTTTTTCCCCCTCTTAAGATGGGTGATGCTGGAGCATTTTTATAGTCTGACAAGTTAATTGTTCAGGAGATAGAATGGAAGGTGGGCTGGAACAAGGTCCTGTCATCTTTGATCTGAACTGCCTGTTGGCTTCTGGGAACTAGAACTCCTGATCCTTTTGTTCCTTCCAGAAGATTAAATTTCTTCATTTCTAAGTCAACAAGTACAGATCTAGCTGGTTGGGCTTAATGATCTTTTTTGTTTTCTGTCAACTCTGAGGTTCAGTGATTGATTTATTGATGGCTCCAAGAAACATAACTGTATTTGTTGGTCTATAGTGGCTTTTTTGAATTAAAAAAACCATGGAAGGAAAATAGGGGAAATGATAAAAAATGATGGAATGGAATAACCCTTTCCCTCCAACATTTCTCTGCATTCTGTAATCATTGTCCCCTTCCTGACTTGCGCTGGCAGGGACCTATTTGTTTGAAAGGGAATAGCATTATTTTGGGGGTAGAAAAATATCAGGAAGTAGTCAGTTTGCTCTTGCTTCTGGAAACCTGTGATTTAGAATATTATTAAAACTGTTGGTATCCATTCTAGAGGCAAGGGAGAGCAAGAGCTGTCCCAGAGGCCTTCTCAGAGCTGCGTAACTGAGACCTCTACTTTCTAGCAGCCAGGGATGGAGAAATTAGGCCTTGGCAATAAATGTGAAAATACTTTGAAAATCAGAACGTGTTCCCCGAATGCCCGTTATTACCATCCTTTCTGAAATACTGCAGAAATATTTGCCTGAAGACCCCATAGTGCACAAAATGAAGCAACAGTAATTCAAAGGCAATTGTATTCCTTTTTAAAGTATATGTTTTATTGCAGCATGGGAAACTAAGCCTCATTTTCTGTGTAATGCCCACTTGACAAACTTGGTGGAATAAAAAGTCACCCGCCATCGCTCATGCACTGCCTAAGTGTGTGCCGAAGCAGGCCTGCTCTTGAGCAACCACAACACAAAATGAAAAGCACTTTGCCACCACGCCTCCTCCACTGCTGTGTGAATGATAAACATCCAATAAAAACCCTGGGCACTAAAGCCCAAATTAGTATTAGTGTTGAAAAGACTCTCACCCATTTCGGGGAGAAAAAAATATACTACATTACATAGTTATAATCAGGGAAATGATGAGCTGTGTGCAAGTAAAAAAGAAAAAAAACATTAGGATTCATGGCGGGTAACATTCACCATTGGCTCTCAGAGATGCACTGAATTAAATCAGGCAAGAAACAGCAGCAGCAGCAGGAACAACGTAGGAACATTGGTATGATCTGATTCTTAGGAACAAGAGAAATACCTTTTCCCCAAACCCAATAATTCATATTTTACTTACTGATACCTGAATATGTATGAAAAGGGCTTTATTTCTCTGTTTCAAGTCCTTGCTTCTGATTAAAATATCATATTGCTAAGTGTGAATGAATGTCTGGCTCTTTTCTTGAAGCAGGGAGATGCTTGTTCCTAGGTGAAGTTGGGAGGGAGAAAAACCAGGAAAGGGGTAGCCATGGCTCTCTCCACAGTTTGCTTAGGGCTAGAGCAGCCTGAGGTGTTGCAGCAGAGGTGATGGTAACTGACCCACAGTCTTTCATCTCTGTTGTCTCAGAGTCTCAATTTTCTTTTAGGTGAACATGTATCAATGAAAGACTATATTTTCAGATCCCAACCCCATCCCTATCTTACCCCTTGTAGCAAGAGGTGGTCAATAAGATACAGGCATAAGTTATTTTGCAAAACATTCGAGGACAATCCTAAAAAAAGGGAGAAATTCTTAAAAAGCATTTTCTTTCTTTCTTTCGTTTGTTTTCCCACCTCTGTTATCCTTCTTTCAGCTAGGTAGCAGGTATAAAGGACTGGTGCTCCAGTAGCAATATTGCAAGCCTGAGGCTGAGGGCCAGCACTGCTGAAACAGCTGAAAGGAGCCTGGTTTCCTAGTGACAATGGAGAGAGCTCCCATACCAATCCAATGCTCACCATTGGACTTAGCACATGAGAAAAAAAAATAAGCAAATGTGTCTTAGTCAATTCACTTTTTTTTTTTGCAGGTCTTTATTATTCACAGTCAAACTGAATTCCTAACTGATGTGGATGATATATATTTTGTAGTAAGTGTGTGTACATGTATGTGTGCACACACACACTGACACAAAACCTAAAACAAAAATTTCAAATTCTGGGCAGAGTTCAGGGTCTGCTTCTGGATTCTACAACTGAAGATGTATTTGGACATTTTGGCAAGCTCCTGAGAGTAAATTTCGGCACTACTCTTACACATACACACACGCACACTCCTTGTCCAAATGTACTTATCTGGCATGTGATAAATTCATGCCTGTGGTATTCCACTGAGTTTCATGACAAATATTACTTGCTTTTAAGTAGTTTATAGTCTATGATAGATCATACACTTAAAAGCATGATAAAATATTTGAAAAAAGTAGCTGCAAAGATAAGTTAAAAAGACTAGAAATATTTGGAAAGAATATAAATAGTGATATAGAATTTCTATCCAAAAGGGTTATTGTACAAAGTTTGACCTGGCAGTTCATATGTCATGTGAGAACAAAACAAGTGGGAATGATCCTGAAATAGAAAGGATTTTATAGTAAAATGGGCACTCAGCAGTGGATTTGAGACATCAATGAAACTGACCCTTCAGGGACCCTTATTTGCATGGGCCCCTTTCAACAATCCAGGAACTGTGCTAGACATATGTTCACACATTCTTCTGTTTTTGTAAAAATTTGTTAAATTAACACATTTTAACCAAAATCATTTCAGATCTCTGTTTCTTTCCAACCTAAATTTACCTGTGTCTTACTTCCTCTTGTGTTGGATGGTGCTGGAACAACTGGCAGCATCTCTCTAGGCTCCAGGTAAGAGGAAGTTGAGCTAAGGATGCCATTAGTTTGCATTTAGTGGAACACAATTATGAGGGTCACAATCAATTCAACATGTAATTAAGTTGTTCTAGGCCATTTGATATAGAACTAGTCTCCTGGAGAACTGCTATCCACTTCATCATGACATAAAGATGTGGTTCCAGAGGTCACATAGTGATATGAATTTTGTCCTACAGCATCCAACACTGGAAGTATTTGAGCAGAATAGTAGAACAGGTTTGAAATGTACAGTGCTAGATGCTACTCTGGAACATTCTTTCAATCATCTGATGTATGATTTTTTTAATTGTTTAAAAATTGTGCTAAAGTGGCTCGGTGGTTACGCTGCTTGCCTTGCATGCACGAGTACGTCAGTTCAAACCCAGCAGCATGTACACAGCAAAGTGTCAGAGGAATGAGTCACATGAAAAAACTAAATAAAAATTGCTTCTCTCTTTCTCTCTCTCTCTCTCTCACTGCCCCCTTTTTCTTTAAAACACAAATTGTGATAAAATAGACATACAGTTTACCAACTTGCTGTTTTTTAAATGTACAATCCAGTGGTATTAAATATATTAACGTTGTGCAATTATCAGCACCATTCAACAACAGAACTATTCCCATTTTGTAAAATCAAAGCCCTATACTCTTTAAACAATCATTCTCCATTCTTCTTTCCCCCAGGCCCCAGTGGCCACCATTCTAGTTTCTGTTTCAATGAATTTGAATACTTTAGGAACCTCATATAAGTGGAACAGTACAATATCTATCCTTTTGTGACTGGTATACTTCACTTAGCATAAAGTGCTCAAGGTCAGTCTACCTTGTTGCATGTGTCAGAATTTCACCACCCGCCCCCCCTGTTTTTTGGCAGTCCTAGGAATTGAACCCAGGGCCTGTGCATGGTAGGCAAGCGTTCTACCACTGAGCCACACCCCTAGATCTAGAATTTCCTTCCTTTTTGAGGCTGATCTGTCTTCAGTGTATGTGAGGAACACATTTTGTCTACAAGTCTATTGATGGACACTTGGGTTACTTCCCCCTGTTGACTGTTGTGAATGATGCTGCTATGAACATGGTTGTATAAATACTCCTTTAAGTCCCATTCTCTTTCCTTCTTCTTCTTTTTTTCCTTCCATTCTGGGGATTGAACCCAGGGGCACTTTATCACTTATTTTGAGACAGGGCCTCACTAAGTTGCTTAGGGCCTTGCTATGTTGCTGAAGCTGATATTGAACTTGTGATCTTCCTGTGTTGGCCTCCCCAGTTGCTGGCATTACAGGCATGTGCCACCACACCCGGTTCCTTTTCATTCACTTGAGCATATCTGATGTGTAAAGTTTTAAGTTGAGGGTTAGATTCTCATTGATACCTAGCTGAAATGGAAACTCTCGGGCTGAAGTGACAGCTCAGAGGTTGGAGCACTTGCATGTCATGTGTGAGGACCCAGATTTGAAGCCCAGTACGATCTATACAACTTAAGTGTCAGAGAAATGAGGGTCAGATGAAAGAATAAATAAAATTGATTCTCTCTTTCCTCTCTATTTCCCTCTCTCTTAAAAAAATGGAAGATATCACTTATTAGAAATATTTTTCATGATGTGCTATATAGAATTATAAACATAGTAGATAAACAGTTTTTTTTTCTTTTCTTGTTGGGAATTGTACAAAATAGAATCTACCAACACTTCTGTATTAGTAGCACAAATCCATAGCACTATTACAAAGCAGTGATCATGCCCATATGTGAAGTCCTATTTTATGTATCCTAGCTATCAAAAATTTTTAAAATTAATCATGCTAGAGGAAAGACTGGCATCTTCCTACTTTCTCTATAACAATGTTATGAAATAATTTATATGAAGAGGCCATCAAATAATCTGCAACAAATAAATGTACAAAACAAGAATGGTTCAGGTGTGTCAAGCAGTTAATGAATAAAGCATATTTGGTTATTTTTCTGGATTTTATGATATTTGTGGTCTCCATCAGATTTTTACATTTTGATTTATTATCTCCTATCTAAATAAATATTCCTGTTCTTGCCTACTTTTGTATGTGGAATGCATACATTTCTTAAAGAAGATTTTATTTATTTTAGAAAGAGAGAGAGGGAGGGAGAGAGAGAGAGAGAGAGAGAATCATTTTTTTTTTAAATTTTTCATTTGGCCTTTGTTTCTCTGACACTTAGTTGTATATGTGGTGCTGGGGTTTGAACCCCAGTCTTTGTGAATACCACGCAAGTACTCCAGCCCTTAAAAAAGAGCTTTAAAAATCTCTGTTTTGAACCCCAAAACATGTATCTTCCCCTTTTGGGGTTTCATAAACAGATTTAGAGTCCTGCCTAGAGGTCTGAGTTTTTTTTTTTTTTTTTAATTTCCTCCCTTTAGATATCCTAACCCACTCCATTCTCATGTTTATGGGTTTCTAGTTGCATAGTGTAAGGGGCTGTCCCCATGAGGTACTCAGGCTGGAACTGAACAAAGTCTAGCACTGGTGGGTATCTATCCACTAGTCATTGGGCTGTAAGCTGCTCCTTCAGACAAAATGGAGTCTTCTTGCAGCAACCAACAGAACTCACAGGTACCTTTTAGTTTAAGGGCAACTTCCCCAGGATAGACCTATAATTTCCTGTATCAGTTCTTTTCCCCCCAAAGCACCCACAGCCCATGATTCCCAATTCCTTTTTGTTTGGAGGAAAAACCCCCTCTGAGTTTTATCAGAGATAAAATGTCTTTTCTGTTTGCTCTTTAAAAATAGGTTTTAATGGCCCCTCAAAAATAGTTCCTGGATTAATTAGCAGCCAGAAATCTAATTCTTCCTTCCTGGGGTAGCAGGAGAGGCTGTTTCTCCCAGGAAAATTAGAAAAGTATTTATATTCTATCCTTTCCAAGAAGCAAAGCAAGGGAAGAAATATCACAGGGTTTCATTACTGTATTAAAACAGCCTCAACATTTATGTCCTGATATAAACGATGAGGATTAGATGAATTTTGGAGGTGGAAGTAGACTTAAAGGTGCTCCAGTCCACCCCAATAATTTTGCAGATGAAGCAAGGGAAACTCATAGAGGGTAAGTGGTGTTGCAGAGGTCAAATCCTTGAGTTGCAGGTCCAAGGCCATCTAGATCTTGCAGACTCTGGCCCAGTATGTCTCTACTCTGTAATATTCAGGTTATGTTGAATATTATATAACCTGTGTTGAGGAAGTCATGTTAGTAGTATCATCTAAAACAAATTTAGATTTTTTTTTTTACTGGAGTTAAAAAAATTAGTTCTTATTTATTTGATTTGACTTAGTATGGCCCACTTAAAGGTTTCAGAAAAAACTAGCTGAGTTTTCAAGGTCTTTTTAGTCTTAATAGAATAAATTTTCATTTATTTCTCTTCTTTTGCAGGTATTTCTTAGGGCATCTTCTTTAAGAGCACTGTTTTGTATACACAGATTAAAATAATGGGAGGAACACTAGACTGTAAACTGGTTTAAGTCCCCTGGACCAGTTGGGGAGCAAATACTGCTCTCCAGTACATAAGTACATATTTAATAATGGTACATGACCATATAGGTTGTCAAAATTATAATACAGAGACTTGAGTGCTGTTGCATTTATGTGGGCAAATATATTTACTGGAACAGATTCTTCTCCTTAACTAGAGATGTGTATCAGAATTCTTTTATATATACAAGTCATTAGCCATTATTCTGATTATTTTCCAAGGTAGGGCACTTACCCTATCTCAACCATGTTGGGGTTCAAATGCAGATGTGCAGATTTCCCAGGTGGTAATGAATCTCCTTGATTAGGTGGGGCCTGCAAACAGGGAAGCTAACTCAAGTAAATGGCTCAGGAGGGTGCTGATGCCTTAGCTCAGGAAAGAACTGAAGTTAAAGTCTTGAAACCAGGTGCATTGTTTGCCTAGGATTTATCCACTGTTTTTGTGGGAGATAGCTGGGGGTAATTAGCATGCAATATCATACTATTCTATTCTGCAATCTTCAAAGCAACAAAGCAAACAGAATATTTTTGAAATGTACACTGATTACCTCCCTTACCTTTTGGGTGGTTCTTCACTCCTCACTAGAAGATTCTTCCTAACAGGGTGTGTGTTTGGTATGTGAATGGAAAGAGATAAAGGGAAGTTGATATGAGAAAAGAAAAAGGAGATGTGAGAAAGAGGAATGCACCCTGCTTCCTGAGCAGAGTCCTGGGGAGGTTGAAAGACCATAGAAAAAGAATGTCTGCGCAGAGGCTGGACTTACAGGGTATGGACAGCTTTGTAGGTTCCCATGTCCCGACCGAGCAGAGAATCAGCAGAATGATCATGATGGCTGTGTGGAAGTAGGAAATGGGGTCAGGTGATGGGATCAGGGCATGTCTTAGCTACGATTGCATGGACTGCAAACAAGAACCAGATGCCTCCCTTACTGAAATTTGGCATGACATTGACTGTGGGAACTGAGACACAACCTTGGGGTGAGGGTCAAAGACTCCAACTTAGAAGAGAACTTCCTGCCATCTGGGGGACAGGCCTTCTAAATAGAAGTTATGTTTCACTATAGGTGAATAATATTTTATTTCTGGCATCCCTGAATATATTCACTGAAATTTATTCCCACTACACCAATTTATTTTCCTCCCAAAAATATGTCTTAAACAATTACTTTTGTCATTATTGAACTGTTGAAGTCTCACAGGCAGGATTCAAATACAAATTCATACAGTCTTCCTAAAACTGTGGTTCCTTGTGGTACCTATTTTCTGGCAACTAGGCAGAGTTCAGAAACTTCAGTCCAAAAATTTGATAGGACACTTGGAAGAAATAAAACCTTTAGCAAAACCTACCAGCACCATCTTTCAAATGATTTGGACTCTGCCAGAAACATTCTGGGCAGGTTGTTATATGGCCTAAATGTTGGGACTGAACTAGAATTTGCAAAATAAGAAGTGGGAATTTGGCAATGTGGTGTTAGCTAACCCTTTGGGCACTGAAAACAAAACCATCCTAGCAGAAGGCAGAAAACAGAGGGAATAGAATATACCCTAAGCCAAAGCATGCCAGCTCTCTCTCTGCTGGGGAAGGTGAAATGGCAGCAAGTGAGGGATCTGAGGCCAAGTTCTATGAAACCACTTGGCCAGGAAGCTTCTTGATGTCTGGCTTTAGTAGAGAAACAAGGATGGGAGGGCCACTTCCTTGAGAGTGAGGACTGAATGCTGCAAGCCAAGTCACAAAAGATAAACAGGTAATTAACCTCTACCAGCACATGAGCAGGTGATTGGAAGGAGTGATCAGAGTTTCTATTCTTGCTTAGTGACCAGAATCCTCTTTATGTTTTTTGAGGTGAAATTTACATAATATAAATTAATCATTTTAAAGTGTATAAATTCATGAACATTTAGCACATTAACAATGTTGCACAACACTGTACCATATCAAGTTCCAAAATATATGGTTTTTAAGTTTGAAAATATTTTTATCACTCCCTCATCCCCCCAAAAACTCCCTATAACCATTAAGTGGTCATTTTCTGTTGCCCTCTTATCCTGGTGACAGACAACAGCCACTCTGCTTTCTGTCTCCAAATATGTGGTTTTTGTGAATATTCATGTCAACAGAATAAAATTATGTGTGACCTTTTGTGTCTGGCTTCTTTCATTGAGTATTATGCTTCAAGGTTGATCCACATTGTAGCATGGATTAGTTATCACTATGTACACTGTTTTTTTGATGAACTGCAGAAAAAGTAAAGATGGTGTGTTTTCGTCACAACTTTAGAAAGAAGAGACTTAGTTAGGTGTAGTGGTACATGCCTGAATTACCACTGGCTCAGGAGGCTGAGGCAGGAGGATCACAAGTTCAAAGCCAGCCTCAGCAAATGTAGGTTCTAAGCAACTTTGTGAGACCCTGTTTCAAAAAAAAAGCAATTAGAAAAAGGGATGAGGATGTGGCTCAGTGGTTACTCTGAGTCCAAGAGTTCAATCCCTAGTACCAACAACAATAACAACAAAATAAAAAAAAGAAAAGAAAAGAAAAAGAGAAAAAAGAAAGAAAGAAAGAACTGACTTTAGGTCCAGTTCATTTGTTTCAAGTAGACTTCTTCTTCTTCTTCTTCTTCTTCTTCTTCAGATTCTTTATCCTTTTGCCTGCCCAGTGCCTGAGTCACTGGTGCAGTTCATGATTTGTGTAGGGCGCAGTCTCTTCCTCCCTCAGTCTTTGGAGTTCAAGTGGTATTGATTAACCTCCTCTTTCAGAGAGGGGACTGATACCTCCAGCCTTTCCAGAAAAGTTTTCCATCCCCTTGGTCACCGCTCAAGGATGGACACGTGTTGCAGGAGCAGGGCTTCCTCTTGGAGTCACAGAAAAGTGCTGCCTTTCTGTTGGACTTGAAGCTGAAAGTGTGAACCTGCCTTAGGTCTCCACATGGAAAGCCAAGCCAATGCCGAAGAAAGCAGAGGGGAGGGACTGAGAGGCTGAACCCCGGTGCTATTTGTCACTTTCTCCAGCCATAATTACGTGTGCATTTAATTAGCTACAATTCTTTTTTCTTTTTTCTTCTTTTGTCAGAAGTTTGAGTTGGATTTCTCTCATTTGAAACCTGTCACTGCAAGGCATAAATATGACCACACTCATGTCGGGACTAGGCAGTGTGATTGAGGAGAACATCTCTCCCAGTGCCAAGGGAATGCCTCAGGGCTCCTTTGCACTTGCAGCGAGGACTCTCATACTCTGTATCTTCCTGATTTGTCTGGTTGTGCTTTAAAACTTTTTTCTGTTAAAGTAGTAGTGGAGAAATGTGATAGATAGTATTTGAACTTTTGATATTTATCTACCTAATTATAGTAACACCTTTAAAGTATTTATAGTATATTTACATAAAAAGTGAAAAAAATTTAAACTTCTTTTTCTTTAGTTTTGTGATAGGAGATCCTTGACAGGGATATTCTTCTTGATTCAATAGATTGAAAGACAGAATGTCATACAATAGCAGAGAAAACCATGTAAATCTTAAGGAATGATAACTTTATATAATCAACATCTTTTGACTCAATTGTCATAACTATTGCAAACAGAAAATATTTCTTTCAAAAATTAGAGTGTCTCTTTTCCTCAATCTTTTTAGATAGTAAAGTTTTATACTAATAAATACGTGACTTTTCATATTCCCTGAAGACATTCTATTATCCTCTATAACAACATGACTTAAAGTTTTAATGAACTCAACTAAATTCCCGTAAAAAGTAACTGTAAGAGAAGTTTCCCTCCATTTTTTCTCTTGCTTTAATTGAAAAGAAGATAAATTACAGAAAAATATCCCCCAAGGGCATATTCTTTTAGTTAAGGATTTCTTTTATTAACACAGAGATTCACTTCACCTTTGGGCCTTATGCAAAGCAGCATTGGAAATGGAATGGTTTTATCAAAAGTTATCTTGGTATGCAGAAGTTAATGGATCAATTCCACAAAAAGTTTATATTTTGCATATCTTAAAACTCTAAATAATCTAATCAGATATTATTATGCGTTGAATTGTGCCCCCTAAAAGATACGTTGAAGTCCTAGCATAATGTGAGCTTCATTTGGAAATAGGGTTATTACAGATATAATTGGGTAAGATGAGGTTATATTGAAATAGGTGGGCTCCTAATCCAATATGATCGGTGTCCTTATGAGAAGATGGCCTTGTGAAGACATGGAGACACATGGTAGAATGCCATGTGGCAATGAAGGCAAAGATTGGGGTTATATAACTCCAAACCAAGACCCGCCAACGATTATCAGCAAACCATCAGAAGTTAAGAAGAGGCAAAGAAGGAGACAATCTTGATAGATAAGGCAAGGAACTTATTCCTCTTAGAACTGAAAGTTTGTGCCCTTTGACTAACATCTCCCTGTTTCCTTCACCCCAGCCCCTGGCAACCACCATTCTACTCTCTGCTCCAATGTATTTGATTTTTTCAGATTCCTCATGTAGATGAGATCTTACAGTATTTGTCTTTCTGTGTCTGTTTTATTTCACTGGGCATAATGTCATCCAGGTTCATTTATGTTGTCACAAGTGGCAGAATTTCCTTCTTTTTATAGCTGAATAATATTCCATGTGTACATACACTTTATCAATTCATCCATCAATGGACATTTAGGTTGTTTCCATATTTGGCTATTGTGAATAATGCTGCAATGAATATTGCCTAGCAGTAAGATTGCTGATCATACGGTAGTTTTATTTTTAATTACAGGAAACACCATACTTTTTCCATAATGACTATACCAAAATTTATATTCCCATCATCAGGATTATAAGGGTTTTATATACTTTCTTGTCTTTTTTATTTTTTTGGTATTGGGGATTGAACCCAGGGTCACTTTTACCACTAAGCTACATCCCCAGAGCTACATCCCCAGACTGTCTTTCTGTCTGTCTCTCTCTCCCCCTCTCCCCTTCCCTTCCTTTTTTCTTTTGTGTTTTGAGACAGGGTTTCACTAAATTGTTAAGGCTGATATTGAACTTGTGATCCTCCTGCCTCAGCCTCTCCAGTCTCTGGGATTACAGCACGCTCCACAGCACCTGGCTCTCTTGTCTTTTGGATAGTAGCCTTTTTAACAATGGTGAGATGAATTCTCCTTTTAGTTTGACTTGCTTTTCTCTGCTGATTAATGAATTTGAGCATCTTTTCATATACTTAACCATTTGTATATCCTCTTTTGAGAGATGTCTGCTTAAATCCTTGTGAATTTTTTAACCAGGCTTTTTATTTCTGTTGAGTTTTTGGTTTCTTATATATTTTGGTTATTAGTCCCTTATCAGGTATATGGTTTGAAAATATTTTCTCCCAGTAACCAATTTGTTTTTAATGTGATACATCTGTATTTTTTGTCGAACCCATGAAAGAATCCAGACTGACAGGCACTACTTCTAGTTGTCCCTGGGTAGCACCTTTAGAACAGCTGTGATTATTACCTAGTGCTGTGGTCCTTAACCCTTGGTTGCACATTGAAATCACCTGGGATACTTTTAAAGCCCTCTCACTCCGTACCAATTAACTCAGAAACTCCAGGGATAGGGCCCAGGCACCAGTAATTTTTGAAGGATCCTCAAGTGATTCAAATATGCAGCCAGGGTTGAGAACCCCTGGCTCAATGTCAGGTTGAGTTACTGCTGAGTCCCAGTGTTCTAATAACAAGAGGCAGAGGTGAGTACCCACTCTGGCCCTCATAGCCCTCTGCTTTTTGTCTGATTGGAGTTATATAAAGACTAAGTGGAACCAAGACTAAGCCTGGTAATTGTCATGGCGATGGCCTGGATTTTCCTATCAAATCCAATCTTATTTAGGATGGGAGACAGAGGAGTGACTCTAGTGAGGTTAAAATATTTCTGCCTTTATTTAGAATATTCAGCATTAAATTCAACAGTTTTGCCATGATATTTCAAACACTAAAACTTTTTTTAAACAGCAATTCTCACTTGAATCAAAAGTTTATCATTAATTATAAAGTGTGCTTGATCACAGGGAATTATCTAGACAATCAGCATCATGTATGGCCTTTAATGCCTCCTGTCTGCTGAGTTCTGCATATTGATCACAAATTTGCAAATTTCTCTGCTTATGACTCATTATTCCCACCTTTGATTGAATATAAAATAAGCAGAATTTGAAAATCTTAGAGCTGGTAGGGATCTGTGGAAACCTTTTTATCTAGTTCTCTGCCTTTACAATCCACTGAGAGAGTCAGGCTACCTGCTCCCTTATTAAATTCATGAAGGTTCTAGCATGGATGACTGCAGCATCCTCTGACTGGCTCCCTGCTTCCTGTCCCCGTTTCTCCACATGGCTGTCAGTGGTCTTTCTAAATGAAAATCCAATCAAGCTACTCCTTTCTTTACTTAGCACTTTTTGATGACTCCACAGTTGCCTGAGGTCTAAGTACAGACCCCTTAGCCTCACCTGCAACCTGTCTGTGAACTAATCTGACCTATCTCCCTCTGCAGATTCACCTCTTAGAATTTCCATTTCTTCCTGTAAATTGCATTCATACCAGGGTTCTAAACAACCTCAAAATGGTTCTCCAGATGAATCCTCTGTTTCTCCATGCATTTGCCCATGCTGTTCTCCTCTAGGATGCTCTCTCCCTCACTGTACAGAGAGACCTTTTCTCTATTCTCCCATTAGTACAGCTCATATCAGGCTGTAAGGAGCAGGGGAGGCATCTGAACTCTTGGCACAAGGTGAAAAAGTAGGAGAGGATTTACTGAGATTAGAGTGGAAGACTGGATGCCTGGTATTGATGTCCTGTAATAAGAGACTTTCTTATGTTGTTTTTGTTACAAAAACAAGGTCAAATGGATTGACCATAGAATACTCTGGGATTGTTGTTGGTAGTGGTAGTATTTCAATGGCCATAAGGGGAGAGAGAATTATTTCTTTAATATCATGCTCTCCCCCCTCATTAGTTGGATCTCAGGTGCAGAAGTATAAATTAATCATACTCCTTAGCTTATGGCATATTATTACCATTGGCCTGCAAAAGCTGCTGTTTAATTTAGTTTTTATAAATCTTTGTTAAAACTTCTGTGCACATTTCTCCCTCCTACCTCTGTCTATTAAAAATTATTTTAATATATTTGAAATGCAAATTCTTTTATTAATATGTTCTTTGGGTGTATATGAATATTTTAAATATACTGTTTTTGAGAGAGAGAGAGAGAGAAAGAGAGATTCAATTTTATTTATTTTTTTTATTTGGTTATTTTTTTTTCCAACACTTAGCTGTATATGTGGCACTGGGTCCTTACACATGCCAGGCAAGTTCTCTACCACTGAGCCAATTCTCCAGCCCTTAAATATACTTTTAATGAAACTATATTCTATATTTCATTCCATAGCTGTCTTTTCTTCACTGATTTTAATATCATACATGTTGTCATGTATGTATCCGGTCTTCTGGATGCAGCAGGCTTCATTCTTCATCCATTCATCTTTCCTTCTCCTCCTCCTAGTCATGAGCACCCAGATCGCCCCCAACTCTGTTCCTACAAACAGCAGTGAAATAATGTCTTCTTTTATGTCCCATTCCAGATGTGTGGGACTATCTTCAGGATAGGTACTCAGGAATGGGTCGTAGATACGTACGTACTCAATCTGGCGAAATGGTGCTATGGATTTGCTAGATTGTGCTATAGAATATGCATTGTTCACATGGCCTCTAGCAGTGCATCGTATCTTAATCTCTCCACTAACACTTGTCATTATTTGCTTTTCTATCTGCTCAGTTTACAGGAGTAAAGTGAGGTCTCACTTTTTTCTTTTTAAATAAACTTTATTTTTTAGAACAGTTTCAGATTCGTAGTAAAATTGAGCAGAGAGTACAGAATTTCAATATATCCTGAGCTCCTGTCTGCCCTACCACCCACTGCCTTCTCCCACAATCAATATCCAGCACCAGAGTAGTACATTTGTTATAATGAACCTGCATTGATACATCATCAACCAAATCTGTAGTTTTCATTAGACTTTGCTCTTGGTTTTCTATAGGTTTCAATAAGTGTATACTGACGTCTACCTACTATTATAGCATCTTACAGAGCAGTTTCACTGCCCTAACAATTCTCTGTAGTTGGCTACTTCATCCCTCCCTCCCTTCTGCTCTCTGCTCTACCATCTGCACAGTTTTGTCTTTTCTAGAATGCTGTGTAGTTGGAATCATATAGCATGTAGAGGGCTTTATTTTTTTGTTTGTTTTTTTTTGTTTAGATTTTTTGTTGTTGTTCCAGGGGTGCTTAACCACTGAGCCACATCTCCAATCCTTTTTATTTTTTATTTTGAGACAGGATCTCACCAAGTTGCACAGGGCCTGGCTAAGGTACTGAGGATGGTTTGTAATCCTCCTGCCTTAGCCTCCTGTACTGCTGGGATTATGGGTATGCACCACTGCACTTGGTGCATGTAGTTTTAAGATTGACTTCTTTCACTTAGTAACATGGATTTAAATGTTCTTTCATGTCTTGATCCATCATTTCCTTTTAGTGCTGAGTAATATTCCATTGTTTGGATCTATTCACCTGCCAAAGAATGTCCTAGTTGCTTTCAAGTATTGACCATTATGAATAAAATTGTTACAAAAAATGTATGCAGTTTTTGTGTGGACCTGTTTTAAATTCATTTTTATTGGTTCTTTATTTATACATGACAAAAGATTATACAATGACATAATTATGACATCATGGAGTTTAACTTGTTCTAATTCAGTCTCCAGTATTTCCCCTCCCCCTTCCCCTTCCCCAACCCACTGTTCTTTTTGGATATACTTGACAATAGCATAAACATTGACATTTTTATGAAAGCATACAGTATAAATTATTCTAATTCAGTTCCAAGTGTTTTCCCTCCCACCCCTTTATCTTCCCTCTACTCTACTGATTTTTCTGTTATTTACTAAAATTTTTTTTAATTTAGTGACTTGTTGATATACATGTTGATGATATTCACTATGATATGTTCATATATGAACATGGGGAAGCTAAGTCTCATTTATTCCATGAACTTTCCCTATTTCATTCATCCTTCTTCCATTTCCTTCCCCTTTGCCTATTTTTCTGTTCTTTTCCTTATTTTGGATTAGCTTCCACATATAAGAACATTCAACCTTTGGTTTTTGAGACTGGCTTATTTCACTTACCATGATAACCTCCAGTTCCATCCATTTGCTGACAAATGACATATCATTCATCCTTGCAGCTGAGTAATACTCCATTGTGTGTATATGCCACATTTTATTTATCCATTCGTCAGTTGAAGGGCATTTTAATTGGTTCCATAGCTTAGCTATTGTGATTTGTGCTGCTATGAACATTGATGTGGCTGCATTACTGTAGTATGCTGATTTTAGATTCTTTGGATATATACCAAGGCGTGGGATGGCTGGGTCAATGGTGGATCGACTCCTAGTTTTTTGAGGAGTCTTCATATTGCTTTCCATAGTGGTTGTACCACTTTGCAGTCTCACCAATAATGTGTACGTGTACCCTTTCCCCACATCCTTGTCAAGCTTTATTATTGTTTGTATTCTTGATTATTGTCATTTTGACTGGAGTGAGATGAAATCTCAGTGTAGTTTTTAATTTGCATTTCTCTAATTGCTAAAGATATTGAACGTTTTTCATATATTTGTTGACCATTTGCATTTCTTATTTTGAAAAGTATCTGTTCAGTTCTTTTGTCCATTTATTGATTTGGTTATTTGGTTATTTATTATTATTATTTTTTGATGTTAAGTTTTTTTGACTCCTTTTATATCCTCGATATTAATGTCTGAGGTGCAGGAGGCAAAGATTTTTTCCCATTCTGTAGTTTTCTTTTCATGCTCTTAATTGTTTCCTTTTTTTGTGAGGAAGCTTTTCAATTTGATGCCATTCCATTTATTGATATTTACTTTTACTTCTTGTGCTTTGGGGGGGTCTTGTTTAGGAAGTCAGTTCCTGAACCAATATATTGGAGTGTTGGGCCTACATTTTCTTCTAGTAAGTGCAGGGTTTCTGGTATAATTCCTAAGTCTTTGATCCACTTTGAATTGAGTTTGGTGCAGGGTGAGAGATAGGGATTGAGTTTCATTCTACTATATATGGATTTCCAGTTTTTCCAGCATCATTTGTTAAAAAGACTGTCTTTTCTCCAACTTATGTTTTTGGCTCCTTTGTCAAGTATGAGGTAACTGTATTTATGCAGGTTTATCTCAGTGTCTTCTATTCTCTTCCATTGGTCTTCATGTCTGTTTTGGTGCCAGCACTACACTGTTAAAGTCATTTTGGATAAATTCAAAGGATCATGATTGCTGCAGCATATCGCAAGAATATGTTTAGTTTTATAAGAAACTGCCAAATTGTCTTCTGAAGTGGCTGTGCCATTTTGCATTCCCACCAACAGTGAGAGAGAGTTCCTATTGCTCCACGTCTTTAATTAGCATTTTGGTATCTTAATGTGTTCTAGAGTTTGGCTTTTCTAATATATGTGTAGTGGTATCCCATCATTATTTTTGTTTGTATTTATCTAATGTCATATACAACATGGAATACATTTTTCATATGCTTGTCATCTATGTATTTTTTTGGCGGATGTCTGTTAAAGCCTTTTGCCCATTTTAAAATCTAGTTGGTTGTTTTCTTATTGTTCAGATTTTAAAAGTTATTCATATATTTTGGATGACAGATACTTTCTCCAAGTCTGTGGCTTATCTTTCTACTCTCTTGACAGTATCTTTCACAGAGCTAAAGTTTTTACTTTTAGAGAAGTCAGTCTATAAATTATTTATTTCATGGATTGTGCCTTGGCGTTGTATCTAGCAACTCCCCTCCAAACCTAAGGCCACTTGGATTTTCTTCTTTGTTATTTTCTAAGGGTTTTATAGTTTCATGTTTATATCTATGATCCATTCTGAGTTAATTTTTGTGAATGGTGTGAGGTCTGGGTCTGGATTCACTTCTTCTGTGTCTGTGATATCCAGTTGTTCCAAGACTGTTTGTGGGAAATATTATCTTTCCCCACAAGTGTTTTTGCTCTTTTGTCAAAGATCCATTGACTGCATTTATTTGGGTCTATTTCTGGGTTCTCTATTGTGTATCATTGATTGATTTGTCTCTTCTTTTTCTAGCATCACAGTGTCTTGATTACTATAAAATATAGTGAGTCTTGAATTTGGATGTGTCAGTCCTTCCATTTTGTACTTCACTACAGCATTGGTTATTCTGGGTCTTTTGCCTCTGCATGTAAGCTTTACAATCAGCTGGTCAATATCTAAAAAATAATGTGTTGGGATTTTTATTGCAATTGTGATGGATCTATAGATTAAATTGAGATGAACTGACTTCAACTTGGTTTAATTTGCATTTCTCTGGATACTGATTAGTTAGAATAGCTTTCCACATACTTCTTAGTCTTTTGGTTTCCCTTCTTGTAAATAACCTGGTCATCCATTTTCTTTCAGGGCTCCTGTATTCTTCAAAATGCTGTGCAGCATTTCTGCATATACTGTAGATATTGGTCCCTCATTAATTTTATATTTTTCAAACATCTCCCAATTTTCTGTTTTGTCTTCATTTTGTTTACTGACTATACATCCTTACTTTTGCTTTTTGCTTTATGATTTGTGTCTTTCAGGTTGTGTTTAAAAAATCATTCCTGTCTAGGTTACAAATATATTTTCCCATTTTTTTCCTCCTATCAACTTTATAGTTTTATTTTTTAGTATTTATCTCTTTAATCTACCTGTTGACCACTTTTGGTCCAAGAGTTACTTGGTTTTTCCTCCTATAGCAAATCAATCTTTCCAACACTGATTCCTAAATAACGAAGTCTTTCCCATTTGATTTGTGGTGCAAACTGAATTGGAAATAGCTAGATTCTGGGTCTGACTTTGAGTGAATATGGGTGTGATCTGAGCATTTTGTATTGTTAACTTTGGTCTATTGGTCTGTGCTTGCAATGAATACCACACTGTTTAAATAAAGCCCTTGTCATATATCTGATCTGACAAGTTTCCCTCTTAAGTCTTCCTTTTCATTGTTCAGCTAGCTACTCGCAGACATTTATCCTACAAAATATTTGAACTTGATTTATCAATTACTCAAAATGCAACTGGCATTTTGTTTAGCATTGCACTGAAGAAGGTCAATTTGGAGATAATTACCATCTTTATAATATTTAGTCATCCCATCTAAAAATCTGAATTTTATCTCCACTTGTTAGATAATCTTTATAGGTTTTATTTTATTTTTAATTTTTCTTGTAAAGTCTTGAATAAATTAATTCCTTGATATTTTATAGTTTTGAATTGTGAGTGGTAGTTTATCTTTTATATTTTCTAATATACCCTTTGTGGCTGTATAAGTTTTAAGTTGATGTTGTGACTGGTAACCATACTTAACCATCTAATTAGGCTAAATATTATTATTTTGTTTTAAAGAGAGAGGGACAGTGAGAGAGAGAGAGAGAATCAATTTTATTTAGTTTCTCATTTGGCTTTTGTTGCTCTGACAATTCATTGTGTACCTGATGCCAGGGTTCAAACCCATGTCTTCAAGCATGCCAGGCAAGCGCTGTAACCACTGGGCCACCACTCCAACTCCTAGGCTAATTATTTTGATGTCTTTGGATTTTTACAGGTAGATGATAACATGGCCACCGAAGACAGTTTTATCTTCATCCTTTCAATATGTCTGCTTTGTTCTTATTGTTAATAGTTTTGATCATGACTTCTAGAGTATGATAAGTAGTAATGAGTGTGTGCATCCCTGATGTATTCCCAATTTTAAAGGGAACACACCCAAAGTTTCTCCAATAATCATGATTTGAATTCTGGGAAGATAGCAGCATAAGTTTGAATTTTCCCATATTGACTCATAAAAATAAAGGAATGGGGATACTAAAGACTCACAGACAATATCTAAAAGGTATCCTAATGAGTCTCTAAATATACATATGTGGGGAAAACACTGTCATATTCCAGTTCTGATTTTCAGAATCTGAATGGGAGGAGAGGAGGGAAGGCTTTGGGGTTTCTGATACCCCTGTGAATGGGAAATACCATCACTGCCATGAAGGCACTCACTGAAAAACACAGTGAGCTAAGAAAAGAAAAGAAGCTAAAACTGGGGAGAGGGCAATGCTCTGCAAGGTCAGATTTGTGAGAGGATGCAAATGGACCTGCGTACAATAAAGTCTGACTATTCTGGAGTCATATTGGCCTACAAACACTTGAAATTAATAGATACCTTTTGGTGGCTGCTAGTATTCCATGGCTTGTGGCGAATCACTTTGTCACCATGGTCACATGTCCTTTTCTCTTCTATGGGTGTCTAATCTCCTGTCTACTTCTTGTGAGGCTGCATGTGGTTGCTTTTAAGGCCCATGTACATAATCCAGGACAATCTCTTCATTCTAACATCGTAAATTTAATCATATCTGCAAAGTCTTGGCCTTGTAAGGTTACTATACAGGTTCTAGTGAATAGAACCTGATATCTTTGGGGACCATTATTTGACCTACCACACTTCATCAATGATAAAATACGTATAATTCAGTCCCAAACCCAGCATCTTTTTAAAAAATATTTTTATTAAGGAATTGAGTTATTATACAATCATAAATGCATTTAAAGCAACAATATGATATGCATATATTCTTAAACCAGAATTACCCTGTAGATCCCTCCCTATTCTCCCTTCCTCTGCCCTCCTCTACCTACCCCATCCCCCCTACTACATATCTATGATTGCCCTAGATTATGTGCTGCTATGCTTTTGTTGGGTCTAATACATGAGACTGACTAGCTTTTACACAGGCCTGGGTTTAGTTTCAGGCTCCACAAATGAGTGAAAACATTCCACCCTTGATTCTCAGCAAACCCAGAATCTTACTTAATGAGTAGACACTGAAAGTTTTCCTACTAAAGTCAGGTTCTAGAAAGGAGTCATAGTTTCAACTTCAATGCAACATTATTTTGAAGCTATTAACTGTTGTCATCAAACAAGAGAAAACAACTGGAGATTAGAAAAGTTGGAAATTAAAAGCTAGAATTCTCTTTTTGGATGACATGATTATATATCCAGAAAATCCAAAAGAATTTACTAAAATAACCTCAATAAAATGATTAATAATGGAGTAGCTTTTAAATTCAGCATTCATATGCCAATAGCTTTCACAATAGAAACAAAAGCAATTACCAATTATAATAGAAGAGAGGATAACATTTATGGTATTAAAAAAGTGACAAGGTATCAACCTGATTAGAAATATCTAAAACCTATCTGAGGAAAACACACTGGAAAGTCACATAAGTCAATTTTAACAAATGGAAAACTGTACCCTGTTCTTGGGTAGAAAAACTCAGCACCATAAAAAACCAATTTTCTGTATTTTAATTTATGTGTTTATGAAGTTTCCAGTAAGCATGTCATCAGATTTTTTTTCTCTCTAAAGTCAGACAAGTTGATTATAAAATTTACTTGAAAG
Source organism: Aplodontia rufa (assembly GCA_004027875.1). Classification (NCBI taxonomy): domain Eukaryota; kingdom Metazoa; phylum Chordata; class Mammalia; order Rodentia; family Aplodontiidae; genus Aplodontia; species Aplodontia rufa. The sequence continues at coordinate 43,857 of PVKS010008678.1, read as the reverse complement.
AACAAGGAAGCAAGAATAGCCAAACACCCTGATAAGGAAGAGCAGTTGGGTGAGAGAGTGAAAAGGACTGTTGTTACCAAACATTGAAATGTGCCATCAGCCCTGTACAAATGACAACATAATGTTGACAATGAATGGACATACTGACTATGGAAGAAAAATAGAAAAACAAGAAATACACAAAATTGCATATGGAAACAGTATACAATAAAGGCAGTAACTCAAATCAGCGAGAGAAGATAATATTCTAAAAAATAAATATTTTTAATTATAGAGGAAGAGTTATGGTTACTTACAGAAAGATCAGCACAGTTAGGAATATTTCATTATGACATGAACTCAGCTGACCAAACCATTAAAGACATTAGTACTTGACTTATAGTTCTGAATGGATGCCACAAATTATGTTTTCATTGTGTTGTTCATGTTAAACTAGAGCAATAATTTTTAAATTATTAGTATGTTTTAGTTGTATAGAACCATAGGTTTCATTGCATACCCCCATAACTCTTCCTCACACTCTCCTCCCTCCTCCCTCAGTCCCCTTCCTATTCTTTAACAGACACCCTGTTACAATCAAGTCATCTTTTCTCCCCCCTCCCTTGAATTCCACAAATGAGGGAAAATACTTATCTTTCTGAGTCTAGTTTATTACATTCATATTACGATCTCCAGTTCCATCAATTTTCCTGCAAATGACATGATTTTATTTTTATGACTGAATAAAACTCTTGTTTATATATACATATATATATATACATGTATATATATATATATATATCACATTTTCTTTGTCCTTTCATCCTTTGATAGACACCTAGATTAATTTCATAACCTGGCTATTGTGAATTGTGCTATGATAGACATGGGTACCCAGGCATCTATAGTAGGCTGATTTTAAATCCTTCAGATATATACACTGGAGTGTGATAGCTGGATCATATGGTAGTTCTATTTTTAATATTTTGAGGAATCTCTATACTGATTTCCACAATGGCTGTACTAATTTACAATCCCACTAAAATTGTGTAAGTGTTCCTTTCCCCCCATATCCTTGCGAGCATTTATTGTTTTTTGTATTATTGATGATGGTCATTCTGACTGAGGTAGGATGGAATTTCAATGTAGTTTTGATTTGCATTTCCCTGATGACTAAAGGTGTTAAGCATTTTTTTCATGTAATTATTGGCCATTTGTACTTTTTTTGAGAAAGTTCTCTTCATTTAATTGCCCACTTATTGATTGTGTTGTTTGTGTTTTGGTGTTAAGTTTTTTGAGTTCTTGTATCTTCTGCATATTAATCCTGTCAGAGGAGTAGCAGGAAAAGATTTACTCCCATTCTGTAGACTGTCTTCTCATGTTGTTTCCTTTGCTGTGCAGAAGCTTTTTAATTTGATACAATCCCATTTTATTGATTCTTGTAGATTCATAAATTTTTAATAAGTGGAATCAGTATGATGTGTGACCAGTGCTGTGCTGGTAAATGTTTAACACACACATATGTATGCATATTTTAATTTTACTAATATAAAGGATCTTTAGAAGCAATTTTAATTAGTAGAAAATATACAATATTCTCTACTGTAAATTCCATATGGTTAATAAATTCTCACAGAATACTTTTTTATTTTTACCCAACTTTTTCTTTTTGTTTTAGCAAGATCCTGCTCTTCTTGTCCATTTCTCCATAATTTTAAAAAATGAACGTATATGTATGTTGTGCACCTGTTTATGTGTGCATGCATATGTATGAATACACATATACATATGTATTTGTACATATGCATATACATTTGTATGTATGGATGTAATATGTGTGTGTACATATACATCTTAGTCCATTTTATGTTATAACTAAATACTGCAGATTGGGAAATTTATAAAGAAAAGAGGTTTATTTAGCTGACAGTTCTGGAAGTCCAAGAGCTTGGTACCAACATCAGGTTGGCATCTGGTGAAGGTCTTTCCACTGGATCATGACATAGTGGTGGCATCATGTAATAAGCAAACCAGAGGAGCTCACTTTTCTAATGGAGACTTCTAAAATAACATGTTAATGCACAAATTCATTAATCCATGAGTGAATTGATCCATGCCCTTCTGACCCAATTACCTGGTCCTCCTTCTTAATACTTCACCTGAGGATTCAATTTCAACATGAGTTATAGTAGGGGCATCCAAACCATAGCAGTGCGTATTCATGGATGTATTCCTTAGTGCAGAAGGCTGAAAGTTCCAAGAAGCAAAGACTACAAATAGAAACAAACATTACATAGTACAGAATTTTAGCTTCTAATGCCATCTCACTATGTACACAGCAAAGTGTCAGAGCAACGAAAGCCACATGAAAAACTAAATAAAATTGATTCTCTCTCTCTCTCTCTTTCACTGTCTCTTTTAAATTAAAAAAGAACAAGATTACTCAGAGAAATGGCTGGTTCTGAGATGGGAATTCAGGGATACAAAAAAGGAAAGGTAGACTGAGTCTCAAGAAAAGTGCCTATGAATCATCGAAATACAGGAAACACCAATGAACCGCTAAAATGCAGAAAACAACCATGAACCATTGCAGCTCTTGAGCAACCCAGCCTGTGCTCTTGACCCATACTCTTCTGCAAAAAGTCTTTACCAAACTTTTCTATCTATAACCAACCTGTGGTTGCAGTTGGTGAATGTAGGTTAACACTTTCATTTACACTAATGGGTAAGATAGAAGTGAAATGAAAAGATCCATTTACCCATGGTGTTAAGTGACTTCTTCTTTGAATAGTATAATAATTTTTAAACATTGGAAGACTATTTCTCAGTCTTTTGTGCTGTTTATGAAGTAAGAGCTATGAACATGATGTTCTTTTAAAATGAACCCACGTTATTAACATTTTCTCCATTATGTTCTAAAGTCTAGACCATGGCCCAGCAATCTTTCCGTAAGGGCGAGACAAGAAATATATTAAGCTTTTTGATCCATATGATGTTTATTGAAACTATTCAACTGCCCTTATAGAGTGAGAGCTGCACAGATACTGGGTAGGCTAGTGGATGTGTTTTGTGTTCCAACAAACTTTATTTACAAAAATAGATGGTAGGTTCGATTTGCCCTATAAGCCATAGTGATCCCTGTTCTATACAATCAGAAAGCAACACATTAAGCCCCAATTTCAGCATTTCCAACCATTGTGCTGTGACTGCTCCCATCATTGACAATTTCGTGCTATCAGTATGATGTCATTGAATGCAGCACCGGGAGAAGATGAACAGTGGTACACCATTCTAGTATATCTACAATACAGATGCCAACACCTGAATAAGGCCAAGAACTGGGGCCTGCAAGGACAGAATGAACTTTATGTTAGTTCTTCTGTCTCTAACATTGTATATGTTTCTTGCAAAAATTGGGGGCCTTCATCATAGTTGTCAAATCCACACCTGGATCAGGCGTCAGAGAAGCTTAGTGAGGAAGGTAGAAGAGTTGGAGGCTTCATGGCTGCTTCACACAATGAAGCAGGAGGGAACGAGCAGATAAGAGAGCATCCTGCAAGACCTCAAGGTTCTCTCGTGCCCCAACCTAAGTGGAAATACACGGGAAAGGGAATTTGGGGAAACACAGTTCAGCCTCACCGGCCCAGTACTGCGCCACTGCCCACAGGTGTTAACACTCTCCTTTCCACCTTCCACGGTACCTAATTTCTTTTATACTTCCTTGCTTTACCATTTTCTGCTGATCTCTAGGGAAGTTCTGCAGTCTCATCTTCCGAATAAACTTGCTGTTTATTCGTCACTTCTGTCCATTCTAGTATATACCATATTTATTGTTTTGGTCATAGTAACTATTCCTTCTCATACCTAATATTCATCTTTGTCCTTTTGGTGTTTTCTTATTCCTGCTTCACTTTGCTGATCAGCCTTAACCTCCTAATATATTTACCATCATTATCTTAATTTCTTGGTCCATCTCTTCCCATAACACTGTTAGATGGTTTATATTATTGAGATTTTTGTCTTAGAGAGTAGCTGTATTCCTTTTATGGCTTCCTGACTATGTCCTAAGTACCCCTTCTTCCCTTGGAGTATCAGTTACAAGATATGGGTGTTTGTGGGAAAAGGCAAAATCCCAGCCTCTGGTTTGAATGATGTCAGGTGAATTAAAGCCCAGGGGTGGGGTGCAGAGCCTCAGGGGTTACAGAGTTAATGGTGACCATTCTGTGTTTGTTACCATCTAGTTTTTCACATTTAAACTCTCTCTAAACAGTCTCCATGGATTTAATGCCCCTGCCCTGGGTTCTGGTGTGGTAGTATTAAAAAAGCTAATGCCCAAGGCTGGTCCGTCAGCCCTTCTTACTCCTGCAGAATGTTTGCCCTGCTCCGGTTGTAGCTTTCCTAGCCTTGGCTGTTGCTGACAACCTCTGAGATGACTAGGGAGGTTGGGAGTGTCCAGGTGACAGAATGGAAACATTGTTCTCCTTTGACCTCCTTCTTAGAGCCACCTCTGGCTTCCATCCCCAAGCCAAAGCTATTCTCTCCTCCCTCCCCTCCTCTCCACCAAATAGCAATGCCTGAATCTTTAGGCTCCCCAAGGCCTCCTTACAGTATTTTATTTTATTTTATATTTTACTTGGTGTTATTAGTTCCTCAGATCATTTTTCTTTAGCTTCTGTAGTTTCTCTAGGGTTGATTTTCAGAAAGAAGCCTGTGTCCAATGTAGTTTTTCATCTTGACAGGATGAGAAAATGGTTTATAGAATGAGCAGGTGTATTATAGAATGAGAAACTGAAGACAGGAGATGTATGAGTCTTAAAAAGAGACTACAGGTGTACAGCAAGAAGTGCTTTCCCTATACCTAATTTTAGTTTTAATTAATGTGTGTAACTTACAGCCCATGCCATCATCAGGAGGTTGCCAAATTAGGTGTTGTGGTCACACATTGGACTCCAGAGCTCTGTAGTGCCGTCTCACTCATATCTGCATCAGCAAAAGAGAAGCCTCAGGCCCTGAAGATGAGGTACTCAGACCTGAGACATGTATCACATAAAATTTCCTTTTTCTTACTCATTTATGTATAAACACACACAGAGAGAGAGAGAGAGAGAGAGAGACAGACAGACAGACAGACAGAGAGAGTCAAAAGTGAAACAGAGGTGTCAGACTTACTCTGGCAAGAGTTCTCACCCTTCTCCACTCCAAAATTCTGCTCCCTGGAGATAACAATTTTCAACTTTTTTCCCTTCTGATTCTTTTGGTATTTTCTTTCATAGTCTAAGCAAAATATATTATATTTATATAATATATATAATTTATATATAAATATAATATATTTATAAATATATATTATATATATTGCTATTTCTTATTTTTTAAATGTTGACTGTTGTCTTTGGCCTTCTAAGGTGGAAGAAGAGGACTTGGCGTTTGTGCCCACAGTGTCTCCCTTTCCACAAGTTCTCTTCCCCTCCTTACTCCATCCTCCCTATAGTCATGTCCCTGCTTCTATTATCAATATTCAGTGTTTATACCGTCAGGTCCATGTGAATGCCTGAGATATTCATACCTGAGACATGTAGCACATAAAATTTTCTTTTTCTTTCTTTCTTCCTCTCTCTCTGTTTCATTCATGCTAAGCCTGTGCTCTACCACTGAGCTATGTTCCCCAGCCCTCCATATTTCCTTTCTTATAGATAACTTTTTTATTTTCTTAGGATTTCTTATTTTCTTGCCCCCAAAGTTGTTCAGTGATCTCTGCACCTATATATTGTAATCTTCTGGAAGTTGTGGGTTCTTTGAATCCAATTACTCCATTTCCCCTTCTCCCTGCTGCACAAGCTCTGTCTTTCTACTCCACACTGGATCGCTTTTTACATCTGCCCTCATCATCCCCTTGGGAATTTCCTTTGCCTACCTCTCCATGTTACCTCTCTTATTTCCTAATTCATATCTCCCTCTTCAATGATTCATTCTCTGGTTTGAGCTACTCGCATCTTCTATTAGCTTTCTAACAAAGAGTTCATAGAAGTAAAAGTTTGTGTGCAATGGTAATTTGTCATTGCACTTTGTCCAATTTTTGAACACCCCTCTCATCATTTTAAAAACAGTTTCTCATGTTATACATTCTATGCTATCAACAAAGAAGATTTCCAGTTAGTTTTCCAGTTAGTTAGGTCATGCCATGTGGTTTTGAGTGTACCAGTTAACTGCATCTTTTCCACATTCAAAATCTGGATCCAGAAATGAATGGCTTGGAAAGGAGGCAGGGCCTGAGGCTTCCCTTCTGCTGATGCAGATCTGAGTGAGATAGCACTATGGAGCTCTGGGGTCCAATATGTGACCACAGCACCTAATATGGCAATCTCCTGATGATGGCATGGGATGTGGGTTGGAACTGACCTAGTTTGGTTTGTTTGGCAGCCTCTTGGTTTGGTGAGAGGCCATCGCTCCCTCAGTGAGTGGCCTCAGCTGTGGTGTTGGGTCCTCTCCTCTGTCTCTGAGCTCTCTCTATTTTGTAACTAGTCCTTTCAACTTAAACTGGCTAGAGTCACTCCTCTCTACTAAACTAACCTAGTTGATATACCTTGTATGAACACCGAAGTCTGTTCTTCTGCAAGACATGACTTTGAGTGGGTATAGAATTCCCTCAAAACTTGGAAAACCTTTTCCCATTGTTGCTGGCATCAGTTGCTGAGAAGTCTAGAGTCAGTCTTTTTCTGAGACATGTATGTGACTTGCTTCTGCTCTCCAAAGCTCTTTCATTTCATCTCAGTATTATTCTTTGATGTTTTCTTTTTTATTATCAAATCCATAAATGATCATATTTTAAAGGGTCAAAGCATTCCACATGTTATCTTACAAGAAACAGCCATTTCCTGATTTCATTCTCCTCATTTCCTTATCAGAAGCAACCCACTTTCACCAGCAATAAGTTAATATATGATCATATGCTTTTTATTGCACATGAAATGGATCCCACAGGGTCTTTCAGTACTCTCATATTTGACTGTTATACACAGTTTCAAGAAGAAAATAAACATAAAAATAGATGGTTGCCTTGTTCCAACACAAGACTTAGGGTGTAGGCATTAGAGATCCCAGCCTCACAGTTGTTGATGGGTTCTTCCTCTGCTGAAGGATGTTTTTTTTTTAAATTTAGTGATAAGATGTGAACTTGTGCATTGGCCTGAAAATGGAAGGTACTTCTATTTCTAGGAAGTTAAAAGTAAGAGATCAGGTAGTTTTGGGTCCATGCAGGTCCTGAGGAGTAAAGCTAAAGAGCTGCATTTGGAAGTCCAGGAAATTTGGTATAGAGCTTCCTGGAAGAACCCAACACTAAAAGATTGGAATTCTCCATGGAATTTCAAAGCTTGGAAAAGTGGCAAATTGGTAGAATTCCAGCCTCAGCCAATCATTTTTGGATTGCACCAGTGGGAGGGGCAGCATCCATGGGAGAGGAAACCACATCCAAGGTGCGTGGGCTTCTGCTAACTTTGGTGTGACAGCTCATTCTGCAATGCGTGTTGAAATTTCCAGCCTTAAGTGAGTGCAGTTGCTTTGAGTAGCAAAGTAGTAAGAGAGAAGCAAGTGGGACTCCCTCTTTACTGGTTAGTGCTCTGGAATTCTAGACTTATAGAAGGGGCGAAGGACTTCAAGAAAGAAACTGATTTCCTGCTCTTATGAACACTGGGGGCTCAAGCATTCTTCAGGAACCCTCCTGGGGTGAGGCTGGCTGTTATTTAAGACATATTGGTTACATAGATCATATTTTGCTCATATTATCTCTCAATTTCTCTTGACATTAGCAACTCTGGTTACCTATAATTTAATATTTTTCAACCAGTTGAGGATGACAGGCTGGGGAGAGGAGGATTGCAAACTGGGACAGCCTGAACCTAATGTGGCTTTTCTGTACCCAAAAATGGCTCCAAGTTGCCCCTGCTGAGCCAGGGAAGTTTCTACAACTCACAGATACATTTGAATTCCATTTGTATACTATTCTTTGCAGAATTGGACTTTTGATCAATAATAGGAAGGGAAAACTTAAAAGCTCAAAGCTGAGCATAAAGAATTCTGACCTCTCTCTGAATGACCTAAATAACAGCTCTCAGGCCATACTTATGCAAAACACGCCAAATTGTAAAATTAAAAAAAAAACTTAAATAAAAACACTAGAAGCATCACAAGATCCATGCACCCAAGTGAATAACAATTTCAACAAGTGGTGATCAGTTTGATGGGAAACAGTAGTGCTGGTCACTGAAGCTCCTCTGAGAATTGAAAGAGTCAAGTAGTCCAAACTAGGTGTCACATCTGTGCCTTTTGCTGAATGGCCTGTCTCCTCCATGACAGATGCTTTCAAGGTTCTGGAAATCAGTTCTCTGGCTTAATCCAAGGTGAATTGGACTCTTGGAATCTTTCAGTCACACTCAGTTCTGCTGTAGTCATATTTGCGCAGGAGTGTCAGCTGTCCTAATTCCTTGGGTGATGTGGAGCTACAGCTATGACTGTGACTAATGAAAGACACGTTTGTCCTTGTAGTTAGGGAGAAAGGGCACAAAGGAACAGTTCCATATATTAAGTAGAAGATGTACATTGGAAACGAACAAATCGATTCCAATAAGATAAGGGAGATTATTTAAATTTGAGAGCAAATGGTTATAGCTTGAAGAAATTTGACTATGAGAGGTTTTCGTTAAGCATTTTTTTCCTAGGAAAAGTGAATCTCAAAAGTAAGCAAAAGTAATCAGAATGTATCAACTCAAGAGAGAACAAGATATGGCACTTGGAAAGGAAAGGTAATAACTGCAATAATAATGTTCAGGCTCTGTTATTTTTTGAGGCCAGTTCAATAAAATGTAATGTAACATTAACAATTTCTTGGGGAAAAAACCAATCAACTTCTCTTCTCTTTTTTTTATCTATGGCTCTATAGTCTGCATGAATTATTCACCACTGTGGGTATTCCCTTGTACCTACAGCATCCCTGAAGAAATCTGGAATGGTAAATAACAATAAAGTAAAATCTGTAATATCTTATTTAAAAGTAAATATTAATTAAAGCTTTATGTATAAGCAATTATCCTTTGCTGGGTCTAGGGCATTCATAGATATGTATTGAAAAGGAGGGGGGAGAGGTGGGGGGAGGAGAAAGGGTGGGAGAACAGGGTGGGATCTAGGGTGTAAATCTAATTTAAGAATATATACATATCATATTGTTACTTTGGATGCATTTTTGATTGTACAATAACTAAATTTCTTAATAAAAAACAAACAAATAAGCAATTATCCACTTGTTTTTAACCCAGATGCCTTCTCAATTTCAGCTATTGATTTCACTCACTCAAAATTTAAATTCTTACTAAGTATGCTATATTCTACTACATCATTCCATCACTTTCAATTCAAAATACCCTATTCACAGAAAGAGCAATTTTTTCCACATTGTTTGCTAGCCTGTTATCATTCCATAGCCTTTGAGGGATGGCTGTGTGATGTGTTACACACTGAGAATGAAATAAATCTGCAGCAGAGGTTTCCAGGCATTTCTGTTTACTCGAATTGGGCATCGGACTAATTAATATTCAGCTTGGGTCTATTTGGTCCAGGTATCTTTGTCTGATAATCATGAGGGTTTCTTGAACTAAGACTTTATAAAGTTAATAAAATGATTGGTTGGGAATGATTGAAACCAAACTCTGGAATTAAAACTGACTTTTAACTTCATCATTATGTAGGCAACAAACTACAAGCAATCATACAGTAGAATTTGATGTCATTTTCTAGTTCTCCCTCCTCTATGTGAGTGTTCTCCGTTGGCCTCTCCCCTTCTTCTTGTCTACAGAGCATGCTCTTCAATGCCCTGGGTTATCTATCTGTGTGGGGATGAGCCTGTATTGCTATTTTCAGACTGTTCTCCCACTCTGTGTGTGTCAGGGCTAAAGTTTGCTTCAAGTCTAGGGTTTTTCAACTGTTGTAGACCTGCTTGGATGTAGAATGCTCTGGAAAATGCAGGTGTTCTGCTGTCCTGTGCACCTGTGGATTCTGTGATTCTATTCTCTTCTTCTCATCTCATCACTGTCTTCATGCACAGTCTCTCTTCCAGTGGTGGTGAGGTCCTCTCATTCTTGTCTTGATCATGTGGAGGCTTCTATTCACCTTCTTTTGGGTAAAAGTGTTCTTGGTGGAGGCAAAATAAAAACCGATTACTCCATTGAGTGGCATCAAGAAATTTCTTACTCAGTGCCATTTAGCATACCCCAAGCAACAGCAGCTGAAGGGAAGCACAATTGCCACCTACTAGAAATATGGAAAAACTGTGTAAACATCAGTCTTATTGCAAAAATTAGGGAGAATTGCTCACACTTCCATAACCAACCAACCTTTCTTCCTTCCTTTCTTTTCCTTTCCTTCTCTGTTCTTGCTGTTGGAAGGAAGTTTAACTTACCAAATAACGAATGCAGAAGAAGTGTCTAGTTGGCCCATCTTTTCTACATTCTCTATCTTGATTCTGCATCAGATTAATCTCTAAAACCTGAAAAAAATGAACCTCGGGTCTTCTTCTAATCTACTAAATCAGAATTTCTAGGGATGATACTTTAGTCCATGTTTTAAAAAATCTCTGCTTTTTGAGAAATACTCTAAAGTGAAATGTACAGTCAGGTTTTAGAACCCACAGTATGAATGTCAACTGCTGTAGCCATATGTGTCAATGCTACATTTGAGAGCATTGGTCATACTGGAGTTAGTTTCATTCTCTCTTTGATGGCCTGGTAAGAAGGACAGCACTGAGAGAGTAGTTTGTCATGTTAGACTACCAAAGTCCAAATCTAGACTCTAACCCTGTGAACTTTATTGAGCAAGCTACTTAATGTCTCATGTTTCAGTTTATTCAGTGATAAAATAAGTTTTAAAATAATACCCATTTTATAGCACTGTAGGGTGATTAAATTAGATGTAAAGTACTGAGAATATCACTTGACATCTAGTAAATGTGGTGAAATATTAAGCAATACCATCTATAAGATCATGAGCAATCAGGAATTTCCTAAAGTCTAAAAGGACTTTAAAAGTTCATCTGGTCCTCAAGTAGTTGGACATTATCATGATCATCATTTTATAGTTTGTAAGTGATATGGTTGCTCAAGATGATTCAGAATGAAAATAACTATAATAACCAAAACGATACCTAGTAATATCTATTGTGTGGTTTAGAACATGACAAACACTATATTAAGAATTTGATGTACATCATATCATTAACCCAGTGTTTTCTTTTTTTAATTTTTTATTAAGGAGTTGAGTTATTGTGCAATCATAAATGTGTATAAAGTAACAATATGGTATACATTTGCTCCTAAACCAGAGTTACTCCCATATCGCCCACACGTCAGTCTCTTGATATTTCTATATTTTGCCCCTTCAACTAATATAAATGTTTAGATTGTGAATTTTCCAGAATTAAGTGATTGTATAAGTATTATTTGGATTTGTGGGTGGGGGGAGTTAAAGAGTATGCTACATTGTTGATTAGCTCCCTAGATCCTTCCCTATCTAACCCAGTGTTTTTCAACCTTTAATGTACAAAAAAAATCCCTTGGAGATGTTGTAAAGAGTGTGGATTCTGGTTCTCAAGGTCTCTAATGGGGCTCTAAATCGTTCTACATTTCTTTCTAACAAGTTTCCAGGTGATAGTGATCCCACTGGTACAGGATCCACATTTTGAATCACATGGGTTTAAACTTAGCAATAATCCTGTGTGATAGGTCCTTTTTTGGTCTATATTTTACATATAATGAAGTTGTAGAGCTAAAGAACTTTCTCAAGGTCACTGAACTTGAAGCAGTGCTGCTGGGACTTGAACTGATTGGATCCCTTCAGAGCTTGCATCCTTAACCACCTCCCCAGACCCGTGTAGGTCTATGGAATAGTGGTAGCTATGCCATCTTGGCTTCTGTTTCTAAGCAGTAGAATATAAAGCAAATGTCAATGTCCCCAAAGGAATTAAACCATGTCCCTGTCCAGACAGAGTAATGCTTTATGTATTTTTAATAGTATATCATATCCCTGGTCCTTTAAGTCATAATGACCTTGTGGCTTCTCTTGTCCATTAAAAACAAAAAAATCTCAAATTCCAACTGGTGTTAAACTAAGTGCTCAGGTCATTCCTAAGCTACAACATTCCCTCCCATCCTTTTAAATCCTGACCCTATTTTAGTTGAACCTGTTTCAATGAGTTTAGAATTCTTCATATATGTTTTAGTTTGTTCTTCAGCTTTCCTTTACTTTTTACTTATTTATTTATTTTGTCTTAGCCCATGTGACAGGCCCTGTTTCAAGAAAGAACATCATGCTCAGCTTCCTGGAGTAGTGTTAGCTGAAAATTCCTGCTGTTAACTCTTTCTGGCCTGCTTCAGCTTTTGAGCCCACACCAAACGCTTCTTGCGCTTCCCCCAGGCAAGTCATCTACTAATGCTGCCCCCACTAATGGGCGATCTTTATTCACAGTTTCTCATCCAGCTGAGACATTGTCAGATCAACACTGTGGGCTTACAGTGCCCCACATCCAATCCTGTCTCTTTTTCTTTTCTCAAATGTTACTCGTCAGTGCAGTGAGTCTTTTTTTTTTTAATTGAGAGATTTATTATAGAACAACCATGCAAGTTTTTAACAAAATAATATAAAATGTGTATATATTCTGGATATTAGAATTACCCCCAGGATTTTGCACTTCTAACTCCTGCTCAGAGTCTGCTCTCCAGAGGTCCCAACCAATACTTCTCATTACTCAGATGGGAGCCTCCAATAATCCCAAATCAAGTCACTGACCCTTACCCAGGGGCTGGCCAGGCATGACTACTGCTTCCTACACATTTATGACCAGCAAGGAGCTGAATTATATGCAAGTACTCCAGGTACATGTTGAGTAATCAGTGTCTCATGACTTCACAAGGATAATCATCTCTTTGAAATGTCTAAGATAAAGCAGAAACGAGGCAGATTAACACCATGCTTCTGTTTCCCCTTTTGTTCCTACAATGAATTGTTTGCCTAAGCTAAACTTTAGAAATCATATACTACATCTGAGGATCATTGGGTGCTGCCTACATGATTATAGTAATGTAGTTAGGAAAAACAAATGTCACAAAAATAAGACAAGAAGTAGCTAGTCATGTCTGGTGAAAAAAATGTGCCTGCAAGTCAGCAATACTGAATCAGAGTTAAAAAACAAGTCAAAATTGGATCCAGAAAAATAAACACAGAGTAAAAGACTGTGAGGTTTTCTTTTTCCTAGTTTATTAATACTACCAGAATTCTGGGTTTGGGTTATAATTTCAAACAAGAAGACAGGCAGTTGTCAACATGAGTTGATTTGGCAGGCTCTCAGAAAGCCTCCTTCTTGACTCTCCTCAACCATATACCCTCATGTTGGAGTGTGAAGTTTTAAAGGGTGAAGCAGGTGGAGGTGAGGTGCTAATTTTTGAACAGGGACAGTTCCCCAGAAACTTGAGCCTGTGTGGCTCCTGCTTGAATATGTGTGCCTAGCAGTAGAAAGAAGATGAAAAAAGAGAAGGTCCATTCATTCAGAGGGCAGAATGAGAGCTTCTGCTTTGTGGAAGGGGAGAAACACTGAGAGATACCAGGACCAGTGTGAGGGGAAGAAGTAAAAGCAACTCCAGTTTCAATTAGATTTTGCCTACCAGAATCTCAGCATCTTACAATAACCTGTAGAGAAACTAGAAGAAAATCATAAAGTGGAGGGCTGGACAATAATATCTGAGATGAACAGGAAGGTTTCAAAAAATGCATTATTAGGTCAAAGAAGGGAAATTGAGTACTGAAGAAATCGTGAGCTATTCTCCAGAAAACAGGTTTACTTGATGTAGAGAAGGTGAAGGTTAGATCTAAAGTAAAATTTCTTGCCAAGAAAGAGTGACACTATAAATTAACAATGGAGGTTGATTGAAGATGGTTCCAATGTGGCCCTGTATGAAGTTAAGAAAATGGAAAATAATCACTTTTAAAGCCTTTAGTCCTGCAGTTCTTTGATTTATGGAAAATATTAACATTTTTATTTTTTCTACTTCATCTACAATCTAATGTGCATGCAGTAAAGGTATGAGAGTGCAGTTTACTGAATAACTAGCCTAGAAACCCACCAGAGCACACACACAGCGAGGTGACTGTCACCCATGGAGCTGCTAAAATGACATCAATAAATCATAAAATACGCCCAAGAGGGCATGATAAATCATTTAGAGTTGCTATTAATATTTTAGACATGTTCATTTTTAGCAGTGTGTTAAATTTTAGTGTTTGCGTTCCATTTTAATTCAGCACTTGATAATTGAAAAATGAGGCTGTTAAAGTGAACTTAGATTATTTTTTGCTAATCATTTAAGGATTAGATAGAATAAGGGAAGTGATAGCTGCTAGATTCATTTTCTCTAAAATTTCTGCCTGGCGCTTTGGACATTTTTTCTCTTGGAACACAAAAAGATAATAGCCATTTGTCTTCCTTGGTAAAGAAAGAATTTGAATCCCACTGCCTGGCATGGAGCTCTCACTTTATGCTGCAGGGTTGTGGCTGGTAGGGTGGCCAGTTCACCCTGGTTTGCTCAGGACTTTCCAGGTTTTAGCATTAAAAATCTCATCTTCTAAGAAATGCCTCAGTCTAGGGCTACTTGACACAATGGGTCACCCTGGCTGGGCCCAAGGAATATTCTTTGGCAGTACTGGCTCCAGGAAAATTGGTGGATTTGAACATTAGTCTTTCTTATCTTATTTTCTTTCTGTGAACTGCCTCTGGGTTTATTAACTTCAGGAAAATCCCATAATTTAGAGTTTGTGATTGATTTAAGTCTCATGTTTGTCTCAGAATAATCATTGTAGCCAGGGAGGTGGAATATACTGATTGCTCGCGCCTGAGACATAATTCACACTTAGATTTGGGCACAGGATAGTCACTCTCATCTGAATCATGTGGGAGTGGGGAAGGTGCCTCCTCAAAGGAAAACTAAGAGGTCTATTACCAAAAGAAGTAGGGAAAATGGATTCTGAGCAGAGAGAAACTAGAGATGGACACTTGAAGTAGCTATTTAAATTGAGCCGATTTAAAGATGAAATGCATTTTATAAACTAAAAGGTACTGTGCAATTTTTAAAAAGCTCTCTTTTTATTAATTGATGTATTACTTCACTCAGACTTTAGAAATGAAAGGCTTTGAAAGCCTGCACTCTGATTTGATTAGTAGACCATTTGACATAAACTCATGCAAATAAAAGTTGCATAGCCTTTCTGGGAAAGTAAAGCTGTAGCATATCTTTTTTCATTTGTTTGGTTTTTTTCATTGACCTTATGAAGGAGAGAATCATGAGGGAGGTCAGGGGAGTAAAGAGAGGCTGGATAACATTACATATTAGGAAAATCTATGGTTAACTGAATGTCCTTCCCTCCCCTCAAACATAAGGCTTTATTTTAAAAAGTAAATATGGATTTTACTTGATATAAATGTTTATGTGCAGTTTAACCTATGTATAATGTGGTAAATTTATCACATAAGCATCAACTTCAATTGATTGCTACTTAATTGATTGAAACTTTAATTGACTGCTACTGATTTTATTTTTTCTCTTTTGTTTCTTGGAGAGAATTTTTAGTTTTCTTTCCTTCAATATTTCTACTCTTTAGAAACCTGTAGAAATGAACATTAACAAGATATGGAGTAGGAAGTCCTGGAGCTTACACTTCCTTACAATAAATCAATTCCGGAACAACTCATGGACACATTCTCTCTATGATGAAATTCCTTGGTTTTTGTTTTTCTGTGGAAGTCTTTATCTCTCTTTCATTCTGAAGGATCATTTTTCTGGGGTAAACAAGAGTTGCAGAAGCTCAATATTACCAGATCTGCCTTATAAGAAATGTTAAAGGGAGTTCTTGAAGTTGAAATGAAAGGATGCTAAACAGAAACATGATAATTTAAGAAAGCATGGAATGCATTAATAAATATAAACATATAGACAAACTTATAATATTGTACTACTATAATGGTAGTGGGAAAACACTTTTTAAAAAAAAGAGGGAGAGAGAAGGAGAGAGAAAGAAAGTATTTATTTTTATTTATTTTTCATCTGGTTCTGGTTCCTCTGACATCTCTCTGTATGTGTTGCTGGGATTTCACCTTAGGCTCTCATGCATGCCAGGCATATGCTCTAACTGCCGAGCCACCACTCCAGCTCTGGGAAAACTGCTTTTAATTCTAGTATAAAAGTTAAGAGAAAAGTATTAAAAATAAATATAATTAAAAATAAATTAAAATGTTCAGCATGAATATGTGTAAAATGTGATAGCAATAACATCAAACGTGACAACAGAAATGTAAAATGTGTATGTGGGAGGAGAAATTAAAACATAGCATTTTTGTACACAGTCGAACTTAAGTTGTTATCAGTGTAAAACAGGCTGTTTCATCTTATGTAAGCACCAAGGTAACCATACACATACACAAAATACCTATAGAAGTTACACAAAAGGAAAAGAGAAAGGAATAAAAGCCTATCAATAAAAAATCAGCAAAACACAAAGGAAGACAGCAAGAGAGAAAAAGACCAAAAAACCTTATAAGACTAACTGAAAACAATTGATTAAAAGGCATAAATTCTTTCTCATCAATAATTATTTTACATGTACATGGTTTAAATTTCCTCATCAAAAGACATAGAGTAGTTGAATGGATTAAAAAAAATGTGACCAACTATATGTGGTCTACAAGAAAGTCACCTTAGATTTAACAATACACACAGGCTCAAAATGAAGGGAAGGGGAAAACATTCCATTAAAATGGTAATTTAAAGAGAGCAGGGGAGGCTGTGCTTGTATGACAAAATAGGCTTTAAAAGAGAAAAGATACTATATAATTACAAAAGGTTAATCTACCAGAAATAAATATATATGCACTCTGTATCAGAATGCCTAAATATATAAGGCAGACACGGAAAGATGTAAAGAAAGAGACAGCAATACAATAATACAAAGAAACTTTACTACTCCACTTAGAACATCCAGATAGAAGATCAAACAGAAGATATGAACAAATCTATAGGCCAAACTGAGCCTTCCCAAAACATACAGAAGATACCACCCGACAGCAGCAGAATACACATTCATCTCAAGAGTACACAGAACATTATCCAGAGAAATCATATTAGATCATGAACAAGTTCTGCCAAACTTAAGAAGACTGAAATTATACCAAGTGTCTTTTTTTTAACCATGATGAAATGAAAGTAGAAATCAATAGCAAAAGGAAGAATGGAGAATCCACAATTATAAGGAACTGAATCAAGATGTTCTTGAACAGCTACTGAGTCAATGGAAAAATTAAAAAAGGAAATTGGGAAATACCTCAAAACAAATGAAAATGAAAATACAACATACTAAAACTTAATGGGATGCAGCAAAAGCAGTACTAACAGAGAAATTCAGAATCATGTGTCTTTATTTAAAAAAGAAGACAGATCTCAAATAAACACCCTAACTTTATACCTGAAGGAATTAAAGAAAAAAGACAAATTAAGTCCAAACTAAGCAGAAGGAAGGAAATAGGAAGATTAGAACAGAAATAAATGGAATGGAAGATAGAAAAAATAATCAGTGAAACAAAGAGTTGGAATTTTAAAAAGATAAACAAAATAATAAGCTAGGAAAGAAAAAAGAGGTAAGACTCAAATAAATAAAATCAGGAATGAAAGAATATATGACAACTGGTGTTACAGAAATAAAAAAGGTGATAAGAGACCACTAGGAACAATTATGCACACCAAAAAGCTGGATAACATAAAAAATGGGTAAGTTTCTAGAAACATATAACTTAACAAGACCAAAAAATAAATAAATAAAAAAGGAATCCTTTTTTATTTTTATTTTTTCCAAGAGAGAGAGGGACAGTGAGAGTTTTTCATCTGGCCTTTTTTTCTCAGACACTTAGTTGTATACAGTGCTGGGGTTTTAACCTATGTCCTTGTACATGCCAGGCAAGCGCTGTAACTACTGAGCCACCACTCCAGCCCCAGAAGAAAAGTCCTTTAACCAGGAGGTTGATGAAGAGGGAATACTCCCAAACTCATATTATGAGGCCAGTGTTACTCTGATACTAAAGCCACATAAAGACACCATAAGAAAATCTATATTCCTGAAGAATATAGGTTAAAACAAAACAAAAACCTCAACAAAATACACACAAACCAAATCTAACAGCATATATTAAAGGATCATACACAGTGAACAGTGGAATTTATCACTGGGATTCATTCAAATATGGTTCACATAACAAAAATCAGTTAATGTGATACATTACATTAACAGTATCATGGATAAAATCACATGATCCTTTCAATAGGTGTAGAGAAAGCACTTGGCAAAATTCAACACCCTCTCTCATTATAAACACTTCCAACCAACTAGAAATAGAAAGCACCTCAATATAATGGAGGCCACATAAAAAATCCCATAGTTAACATCCCACAGCTAACATGGTGAAAAACCGAAAGCTTTTCCTCTAAGATCAGTAATAAGACAACACCACATGCATGCAGTATAGTACTTGAAGTCCTATTCTGAACAATTAAAAAAGTAAAAGAAATAAAATGCATCCAAATTAGAGAGGAAGAAATAAGATTATCTCTGTTTGTGAACAATATTATATATTTACAAAACTCTGAAGTCTCCATGTAAAAAAAAATTGTAAGAACTAGTAAAGGAATTTAGTACAACTGCAGAATACCCAATCATTATATAAAACCCAATTGCACTTCTACACACTAAAATGAATTACCTGAAAAGAAAACTAAGAAAACATTTTCATCTACAATAGCACCAAAAAGGATAAAATACTTAGGCATAAGTGGAGGAGGTGAAATACTTATATAAGTGAAAAACTACAAACCATTATTGAAAGAACTTAAAGAAGATAACACAAAATGGGTAAACATATATGTACATACATGGGAGGACAATATAGTTAAAATGTCCATACTACACACAGTGGTCTATATTTAACACAATCCTTCTGAAAATAATGAAATTTTGTCCAGAAGTAGAAGAAACAATTCATATGGAATCACAAAAGACTAAGAATAGCTAAACTGATCCTAAGAATGATCAAAGCTGGAGGCATCACACTTCCTCATTTCAAAATATTGTATGAAACTACAGTAATTAGAATAGGATGGTATTTGCATAAAAATGGACATAGACCAATGGAAGAAATTAAATCTATGCATGTATAGTTTTCATTCGTTGACAAGGTGCCAGGGATACTCTATAAGGAAAGGATAGTCCCCTGAACAAAAGATAGAGAAGATTGTATTAAAACATGCAAATGAAGGCATTCGATAAGAATCTTATGCCAAACACAAATATCATCTCAAAGTGGCTTAAAGACTTAAATGTAAAGCTGGAAACTGTAAAACTCATTGAAAGAAGCATAAGAGAGAAGCTTTCTGACATTGTCTTGGCATTGGTTTCATGGATGTTACAGTGTGGAAATGGAATGTTCCCTAAAGGCTCATCTGTTGAAGTCTTGATCCCCAGTGCAGTACAGTACAGCTATGTTCAGCAGTGGGCTTTGGGGAAGTGATTGGACGATGAGGGCTCTGATCTCATCAGTGGATTAATCCATTGAGAGCTGAAAGGACTACTGAAGGTGGTGGAAGCTGTAGGCAGGTGAGGCATGGTTGGATGAAGTCGGGCGGGGTGCCCTTGGGGACTCTGTCTTGTCCACCATTCTCTCCTCTACACCTTCCCCACCTTGTTTCCTGGCTGCCATGAACTGAGAAGCTATCCCCTGCCACACTCCTTTGCCTAAATGGTCTGCCTCACCATGGGTCCAGAGCAATGGAGCCACCAACCACGGATCAAAACCTCTGAAACTGTGAGCCAAAATAAACCTTTCTTCTTTCAAGTTTTTTGTGTCATTTGCATTGGTCTAAAGAAAAGGTGACTAACACAATGGATGTCACACCAAAAGGACAGATAATAAAAACAAAAATAAACAAGTGAGATTACATCAGACTAAAAGCTTCTGGCAAGCAAAGGAAACAATCAATAGAATTAATAGACACTGTATGGAATGGGAGAAAATATTTACAGATCATGTATCTGATATGATGTTAATCTCCAAAGTATGTAAGGAACTCTCACAAGTCAATAGCATGAAAACTACCAATGCAATAAAGAATGAACTAAGACCGTGAATAAGTTTCTTTAAAGAAGATATATGTATGGCCAGTAGGTAAAGGATAAAATGCTCAGTGTCACTAAGCATCAGGGATATGCTAGTCAAAACCACAACTAGAGTCACTTCATACCTGTCAGGATAATGATTATCAAAAAACCCAGGACAGGCTCTTGGCTCCTCCCTGTTCAACAAACAACATAATCTCCCCATCTCATGCAGTGCCAGTCATGTCCTTGAGACATGATTGAACATTGGAGTGAACATATTTGGATGTATTGGCCTGCTTTCACCTCTGGCAAAGTGGAAATTGTCGCCATCAATGACCCCCCTTCATTGACTTCAACTACATGGTCTATGTATTCCAGTATGATTCCACCCATGGTAAATTCAATGGCACAGCCAAGGCTGAGAATGAGAAGCTTGTAATCAATGGAAAGTAAATCTCCATCTTCCAGGAGCAAGATTTTGCCAACGTCAAATGGGGTGATGCTGGTGCTGAATTTGTTGTGGAGTCCACTGGTGTCTTCACTACCCTGGAGAAGGCCAGGGCTCATTTGAAGGGTGGTGCCAAAAGGGTCATCATCTCTGCCTTTTCTGCTGATGCCCCCTGTTTATGATGGGTACGAACCCTGAGAAGTATGCAAACTCCCTCAAGACCATCAGCAATGCCTCCTGCACCACCAACTGCTTAACCCCCTAGCCAAGGTCATTCATGACAACTTTGGCATTGTGGAAAGACTCATGACCACAGTCCATGCCCATTGCTGCTACTCAGACAACTATGGATGGCCCTATGGGAAACTGGTGTGATGGCTGGGGCCTGCCCAGAATATCATCCCGGCATCCACTGGCATTGCCAAGGCTGTGGGCAAGGTCATGTCTGAACTGAATGGGAAGCTCACTGGCATGGCTTTCCATGTGCCCACCCCAATGAGTCAGTCATGGATCTGAACTGTCACCTGGAGAAAACTGCCAAATATAATGATATCAAGAAGGTGGTGAAGCAGGCATCCAAGGGCCACCTCTAAGGGCATCCTGGGCTACACGGAGGACTAGTTGTTTCCTATGACTTTAACAGTGATATCCACTCTTCCACCTTTGATGCTGGTGCTGTCATTGTCCCCAATGACCACTTTGTCAAGCTCATTTCCTGGTAAGACAATGAATTTGGCTATAGCAACAGGGTCATGGTCCACATGACCTCCAAAGAGTAGGAGCTCCTAGACCACCAACCCCAGAAAGAACACAGGAAGAGAGGCCTTCATCATCTGCTGAGGAGTCCCTGCCCCTAACTCTATTCCTCAAAACACTGAGACTCCCCTCCTCCCAATTTCCTTTGTAGAACCCCTGAAGAAGGGGAGGGGCTTGGGGACCCCTATTATCACTTTATTACCGATGAAGTTCACCACACACACACAAAAAAAAATTCCAACCCAAAGACAAGTGTTGATGAGACTGTGGAGAAATTGGAACCACTGCACTGTGATTGTAAGAATGCAAAATGGAATGGTGTTAGGGAGGACAACATGAAGTTTCCTAAAAAAATTTAAGAAGTAGAATTACTGCATGATCCAGCAATCTCACTTTTGGTATCTATCCATAAGAAGTGAAATGAGGATTTCAAAGAGATATCCACACTCATTGCAGCACTGTCTATAGTAGCCAAGATGTGGAAATGACCTAAATGTTCATCAACAGATGAATGGATAAAGATGTGGTGAAGACACAGAATGTAATATTAATCAGCCCTAAAAGGGAGGAAATTCTGCAATGTGCAACAACATGGATGAAACTTGAATCCATTATGCTAAATGAAATAAGCTTGTCACAGGAAGACAAATGATTCCATTTATATGAGGTACCTAATATAGTCAAATTCATAGAATCAAACAGCGGAATGGCGATTACCAGGGGCGGGGGAGGAGAAAATATGGAGCTACTAATTTCAGGCATAAAGTTTCAGTTAAGCAAGATGAATGAGCTCTAGGGATGTGCTGTACCCCATTGTACCTATAATAATAACAATGTATTGCGCACTTAAAGTTTTGTTAAAAGGGTAGACCTCATATTAAGTGTTCTTACTGCAATAAGATGTAATAGTATTTTTTGAAAATGAAACCTGTACTGCCATTCACATGACTCAAGTAGTTTCTGCTCAAATGTCAAAGCCCAGGAAGGCAATTTCTTTATAATTTTGTTATATTCATGGAATTCCCCAGGAGAAAGCAAGGTGTGCCCATGTAACCTAAGCATTCCCAGGGTTTTTCTGCTGATTTTACCTGCTCTGAATCTCATTTGACTCAGAGAAGAAAAAAAAATTTCCCTTAGGTCACGTGGTGCAGCTCTCAGGAGATAAAGTATCTGTACAATGCCTCCCTTTCCCTTTCAAATCCCATATATTCACTCTCCTTCACATTAAATGCTCATCTCTTTTGCAGTGTGCTTTAATTAAACTTAAAAACACACGGAAATGGAAAAACCTGATTCCCCAAAAGATACAGAAAAGTGTATGAATATATACATATAATTATAAATTTTATGGGTATTTCTTATTCTAGAAATGTATGTTCATTAAAAATTAAAACAAAAAGAGTGAATAAAAGAGGATCAAAAAATTAGTCCACCACTTAGTTATTAACACTATGAACGTTTTGAAGCCAATTCTTCCTGTCTTTTTAAGAGGAAGGAGGGTCTGGTATTTGCATTTTTTTTCATTTACAAAAATGGGATAATGTTATAACACTCATTTATAATCTTTTTCACATGAAAGGATATAATTAATATTTCTTATAACAATCTATTTCTTAAAGGGATTATACCTTGATATTTCTTCTTAAAAATCTACTTTCAAATATTTTTTTAAAAAGTAGTAATTACTTAATACACTTAATGTATAGTGTTTTCCTTCTTGCATTGATGTATTGCTGCTCCTGCTAAAAGAGGTATTTGTATTTTAATATTGCTCTTCTGTAGACAATTCCTTAGTACAAGGAAATAAATCTAACAATAGTTCTATAGAGTATGTTTTAAAGCAGTGTCCTCATGTTTACATCATGACACAGAGATAGTCAGTCCATCCATTTGGCCACAAGAGTGACCCTCCTCTAAAAAGACTTCCCCCTACTTCTGCCATGAGTGTTCTTATAGAGGGAAGGGAGGAAGCAAACTCAATGCTCACTTTAGCTGGCACTGATTAAAGATCTCTCTGCTTATGTTTGGCATATTATATCAATATCAACCACATCCTTGAACACAATGCATGACTGTTATATCAGGTATCCACAGTCATGTTTTACAGTGTATAGTTTCTCTATTTTCTGTGCCACACAATAACGTTAGTCTTTTGGAAGGGGACAAAGGGACATTGCACATTAGCACATTTCTGTCACTGTGTTTGTATGATTGTACCTTAATGAACAACTTCATCTTTTCCCTATGCCAAGGTCTTTGTAGGGAGATAAATGGCATTTCGCTGGCTGAATAGCATCATCCTAATTTAGAATTGAGGAAATACTATGTTGATTTTGGAGACAGTAACACCAAAGCAGGTGCTTGGTGGAAGGAAAGCTGCAGAGTGGTCAGATTGGAAATGCCTAATATTGCTAACTTTTAAGAACAAGGAAAGGAGCCAGGGTCTGTGGTCAGAGCAGTGCAATGCAGAAGGAATCTGAATGCCTTCTGGGAAGAACTTTAATCTTATGATTCTTTCATATATGAGGCAATTTGCTTATAGCATTTCATGGGGTGCAGGGGCCATAGCAGAGCAAGATCAGAAGTCCAGGCCAGGCCTTTGGAGACAGCTGACATCAACATGTCAGCTCCTACCTCATGCAAAACACCACAAGTGAGTTTATTACAGTGTCTGGGATGAGTTTTACCTGGGATCCGCAAGTGGAAACCAAATGGGCATCAAACAGGTAGATAAGGCTTTCCAGGCGGGTTCTTCTTCAGAACTAAAAGTCAGTCCTAATTTGACTACAGATTCATCCAACCAGGCCCCAGAAGGGTAAAGAGAAATGATTCAGGATATGGGAACATGAATGACTGTTGTTTCAGCAAAGTAGGGTTTTGAATGTGCGGTTGGGAATGAGATGAGAGAAAGCTAAAAAGGCAGATGGGACACATCTGCCTTTTTAGGGCAGATGGGATTTTTACTTGCTGAGGAATTTGGATATATTCTGTGGCAATGAGAGAACTGTTGATGGATTAAAGTAGGAGTATAACATGATCAATCTTGCAGTATAGACAGACTACTTTGCCAGGAACGTGGAAGATTAGAAAGCTGGATAGGATTAATATGGAAGACGGAGATCATTAATTGGCTTTGACAACAGAAAGACAAAAAGACAAGGATATATATGTTGCAGCATTATTTACAGGGGTAAAACCTCTGAACAACCTAAATAGTAAACAACAGGAATAGAGTCATGCTGGTTTGAAAAAGCAACTGTCTGTATATACTGATATGGAATGTTCTCTAAGTTACCCTAAGTAAAAAAGTTGCCAAGTACAGAACAATGCTCATACTATTCTAAATAGTTGAGTGAAAAAAGGAAAAAATAAAATATATGTTGGAATGTATGTACTTCATATTAAGGTTAGTTTTGGGAGGACATGGAACGGAAAGAGGCTTGCGATTCACTGTATTGTCTTTTGTGTTGTTTGAATTTTTCCATGTGTAAGAATTACAGCTTGCATTTATTATAAGGTCTTATCAAATAGTCTATGTGAGAGACGAGTTTTGAAACTCAGCAATTCCAAGATATAGGTTTCCCTGAAATCAAATCCCTTATTTGCAGTTGCTGGGGCTTCTCACCTCGAGCACAGCAGCTGGAGTCATGGTCTTGATGGCAGTACTGCTCTGTTCTATCCCCCATCTATTTTTCTGGCTCAGGTGGGTGATGACTTGTGAAAATGGGAAATTAGAGGAGAAAATTGAGGCTATGATATATTCTTGGAAGCTTTCTCTCCCCGTACCTGAGAATTTTCTGCCATGGCACGGAATGCCACCTACCTCTTTAGCCACATAAGCCAATTTTATGGAGATAACAATAGGCAATACTTTTTAGGTAGTACCATTTGTGGGTGTCAACATTTGGTGAATAATACAAAATTTTATTTAAAAACAGTTTTTATGACAACTGCAGTGAACATTGGGATTTCATATCAATATGGAAAAAAGAATGCTCTCCCTTCTCGTCCTTTCTACACTTTCAAACCAAGGTTAATTCTTCAGAGCTTTTACAATTTTTAACTTCTGGTTATAATGTTTAAATATAAAAACCAAGCTGAGATCTCATTCGTGGTGGGTTATTCATGAGACTACCTTTTGTCTAAGTTACTTCAGTTTTCTCATGTTGTTTTAAGGCTTTGGAAACAAAAAACAGAAAAACAAAACCCTAGAACTCTGCGGAATAGATTTTTCAGTCTCCCTGAAGTACCCAGAGTTATTTTTTTCTCTTCCCTTTTGAAATCCAGGGAAACAACCCCTTTTTTTCTTAATATAGTTTTATTCACACATCATTAAGCTGATTTACCATATTATGCACCACTGTAGGGTTAGCAATCATGGCTTTCTCTCAAGGAGAGAATGAAACAATTATTCAGAGTCTACTATAATGAAAGGATTTTGCCTAATTCTGAAAGTATCAATTACTGGGGATTTTTTTAAAACTCCTGATTTTATTAAAGTTCACAAGGGGGGATGAGTATGCAGGGATAGAAATTAAGTAAATTGTAAATGAAACAAATGGAATGCATTCTCTAAAATAGGAATATGTGGCCCTTAGTGTATGACTGACTAACATCAAACATTTCTGAGGAGTAGAGCTTTTACCTGGGTTTTTTTTTAATTTTTGGTCTTTCACTATTTTATTTTGGAAAGTACATTTTGTAGGATAGTTTTGCTCTGGGTTTTAGAATTTCTGATTCCACGTTTGCTCTTAAAACGCACACACAAGTACACTCATATGCACACTCAGAGTCATTCGCATAGTTTTTTTTTTGTTTTTCATTTCTCAGTAAATGCTAGATTTCATTCTGTGGTTCTCTGTAACACAACAAAAAGAAGGAGCAAAAGTGATTATTCACAATTATTTGGCTCTCAGAGGATCCCACACAATAATGAGCTGAGGACACGTGGCGCAGTTTGGAGATTAGTAAACAAGAGGCCATTATTGTCACGGGGAACAACCACCTGGAAGCTGAGACAGTGGCGTGTCCTCATCAGAAAAATAAATGACCAGCTGCAAGGTTAAAAGCTCGTCATTCAAAGAGTGTCCTTCATGTAGTTGAAAGCATCTGGAGAGCAACTGGCGACAGCATTTAACTACGAACCCATTTGCAAGGCTTGGCAGCATCTCTGCACTTGACACGTCCCTAATCACTCATCTTGTGGGCCCAAAGCATGTGAGCTATGCTCGTAAAAAGACAAAGCAAAAACTGAACAACAGCAGAATTTTGCCGAATGGATGCTTGCCCAGTGGACACAGAGGCACAGTGGAGGTAATGGGACTTTCAGACAGTCTTTGTATGTCTTTCCCTACTCTGTTAGACCATTATATTCCAAGTATTGTTGGGCTGCTTTTCTTTCTTTGTTTCTCTCTCTCTCTCTCATTCATTCTTTGAAAAAGAACCAAGTGAAAGGAGTTTCATTAATATTCATAATAAAAATGCAACATGGGCACTTCTGTGATTCAATCACAAGTTTACTTTAAAAGATTTTGTTAGAAATGGCAGTGTATGTGATGTATGATATTCTCCAGATTCTACATGTGGAATAAAAATGATAGGTATAAAGTGAAGTCAGATGTCTGCTTCCAAAATGTCTCTCATAAGGTAAATTTATCCATAAATTGACATTATATTAGAGAAAATCTTCAATTTACTAGAGAAAAATGTTCTACTGATAAAGATCGGAAATATCCTTCCTAGAGAGAGCATCATGCTAAGTAGCCATTTTACTAACTCTTTGAGCTGATCAAGCAGTGATATTAATAATGGGTGCTAATATTGCCATGCATTTAGGTTTCAATGTCCAAAGTAGATGAGACCTTTAAAAATATCATTCCCCTTAACATCTAGTACTGCATTTGCTCAGCAATTTCAAAAGATAGCCCGCTCTAGCAGTCCACCTGTGCCTCAGATTTCCTTGGAACTTGGATTAGATAGCTTCTCTAGAGCCATGGATCCATATTGATCATATTTTAGGAAATAACAACTGGAATTGGTGGGTGATATAGACAGCTTTATATGTGAAAAGTACTAACAGAAAACTTCTAGAATGAGGCCTCCAGCAATGGTAAGGATCCAAGGCTTTGGAAATAAATGACAACTCTCAGTGACTTAGGATATCATCATCACCGTCAGGCTGAATGAATTGAATGCACAGCCAACCAACACCTGCTTGAAATTTTCGAATCAGTTTTTCCACAATAGTCCCAATGGTAATCTGAGCTTCTGATCATAATGTACATCAGATGGGAATTTCTAAGAACTGAAAAAAAAAACTATTTGTAAAAACTAGGAAGCCTGGGAGAATTATTTTGATTGCTTTATAACTTCTCAATTAAAATATACAAGAATGGGATGAAGCTCCATGTGGACAGTTGAGATAACCCTTACTATCTAGAAACCCCTTAAAATACTTTCTTTTGCTCTATTGCTCTCTATTTTTGTATTCATAAATTTATTTGTTTTTGTTCATTCATTGCCTAAAGATGATAGAATTGCTCAAGTTCATAGAGAAGAGATAGCCTGAGAAGAGTCAGAAAGAATAGATGTTCACACAGGGAAGAATTCAGTTCTGTACCTAACATACAGGCTCAGGTGTGGCCTCTAAGTCTGCTTTACTCTATTTGGATAAAGATACCTTCCTTCTTGATTTGAAGATGGAGTTTAACTTTTGTTATAGAAATAGGGCAGGTACTCAGGGAGGTGTTGGGGTGACATCGAATATGGATCCAAACAACTGATCTTCTTTGGTTTAAGTCAATACCAAAGAGTTTGCAAATAACTTCTTTAGAGACTGATCCTTAGTCACATCTCCTAGATGGTGGAAATTGAGTTGAACACAGCAGCTTGAAAAATGGCTCTCTAAAATTCTCAAGAAGATGGAGAGGAATGGGTACCAGTTAGTCTCTAAAGCTAGGCTCAACTTATTTTGTGAGTGCCAGTTGGGCACTGAACTCTAGTTCAAGTTCAGTAATAACCCTGTGACTGGCAGACATGGTGAAATGATAGTTGATCTGATTAAAAAGGTTGTGTTATCCAGGCTTGAAAATGTTAAGTGAATTCAGAACAAATTGGTAGATTAACCACCGCCTTTACATTATGGATAATGAAACCATGGCATATGTTATCCCAAGAGGAAAGAAATTGAAAGTATAAAGGCTTTTAAGAAGGATGCCTATAAATTCCAAATGACAGAGTTAAGTGTGTTCATAAGAGGCACTAAGATATTTGGGGAATGTGGCTTTTGCCTTTCTAACATAGAGGAGGGCAATCTTTTCTCTTCATGCAGTGTTTCTTGGGGATAACAACCATTTGGATTATATCATGTCATGAGCAGGGCAGCAGGAACCTGACCCACCAGCTCTGCCACCTGACTGATAGTGAGGCTGTCTGTAGAATTATGAGTTAGACATGGACATCAGGGCAAGTCTCCTCTTATATTTGCCAGGGATCCCACAGCAACTTCCTCAGATGATCACATGGCTCTAGTTTTTCAGAGGCCTCTTTCTATGGAGAAGACACCCATAGCACCTGTGCTCCTGTGCTTGTTTCCTATGCTCTGTCCTCAGAGACTGACTGTGGCTGCTGACAAGAAAAAAAAAAGCCAATCTAACAAGGATGAGTGGAGAGGAGGGTCCTGAGTGAGGGCAGAAGCTGTGGCCCAATTCCCGTCTCGCAGGGCATCTTCCCATTCACCTCAAACTCCCCCAAAGGTGAGGAACTTTCCCTCTGTTGCGATGTATGGAATGGAGCCACCACAACTGAGAACAGTCTATTCTTCCCTCCCTTTCTTCAAACATGAGTTTTAAATGATCAACACTGACTTCACCACCAACCCAGGTGTTATGTCCCTCTGTTTAGGATCCTGTTCTGGGGATGGTTGGAGGAAAGGAGTGACTATGAATCTCAGAATGGGCTCTGCAGCAAAGGCAGCAAGTGGAGCCACCTTTGGACTCTGAGTCACTTCTCTTTATGTGAGGTTCTTGGGATACTAAAAAATGAAAAATTTCTAAAACAGAATTCCAAGTATAGCAGTGCATTTGGGTTACACAGACAAGACAAATAATGCTCTTAAGCTCACAAAACTCTATGTAATATTTAATTTTGAGAATAGATTGAAAGTTTACTTTTGAGGCCCTTTGTACTAGTGATACCTGAGCTAACTGGCCTGGCTACCCTTGTAATAAGCCTGGGAGTCAGACAGTTGGGTTGAACCTGAATCTTTTGTGACCATTTGGAAGAAGGATCAGTGATTATTTGGAATTGTGGTTGCAAGAAAAATGACCTTCCAAATACCATCTTAAACAAGATTATGTCTCTCACATCTGCACTTATTTTTCCTATATTCTCTGTGTGTCTTTTATCCTCAAGCCCAACTCACAGTCTAGGATGACTGCTTGGGTCTAGCCATTATAGTGCCATTCCAAGTAGTAGAATACTGGAAGGTGAGAGAAGAAGTGTACCCTTTCCCTTATAAAAGATTCCCTGAACTTAGCACAAATAACTCTTCATTCAACTCATTAGTCCAAACTAGTTGTGTCCTAAGTTGACTGAAAGGGAAGCTGGACCTGTCATCTTTTAGCTGGATAATAATGTGTCTTGCTTGAAATCAATTCAGGATTCTTTCACAAGGAAGTGGGGGGAGCAGCTTGGGGGAGGCAACTGACAGTGCCTGCCACAACAAGCTAACCCTCAGATTCCCCTGTGTCACAAGCTTGTGGATTAAAGTTCTCTCTAATTTGTAATTTCGGAGTTTGTTGGATCAAAAGTCCCCACATTAGATAGGGCTTTCTTCACTCCAATCTCACATTCACTTTCCCTTGTTGCCTGGGCATGGGGCATATCTCAGTTCTATTTTTCTCTGGGTTCCTCTAAATAATAGTTTGCTGCTGATGTGATTGTCAAGTTCTAGGTAGAATCTCGTCCAAAAGCCTGGTATCTTAGAAACGGAATGTTATAATGTAAGAATTCTTTGTGCCCATTCTCTTAGGAAAATCAATTTCTAGTGTTCTTTAGGAACCCTGCCCCAGAGATCTTGCCTAGCACCAGCAGCTAAAATGGTCTCACTAGAAGAACAAACACATGTTTTTTTTTCTTTCTGCCTTACTTTGATGCCTCCTGAAAGCAATACGCTGTGCTGTGAATGATGTCTGTTTCACTGATCTCTGCTTTATTCATGGACATAGTCCATCAGGCATTAATTATCTCATGCAGTTCTAGGACTTCAGAGCCTGCCAACAGGACAGCATGGTGATGCATTGTACGGTCAATGAGTGTTTCGTAGTACAATTGTTTCAGTGGAACATCTAGTTTTTCAAGTCCCTTCCTTTTTTTTTTGTCTTTATTGATTTTAAGTGAATCAATTTAATCACATAATACTACCAAGGGACGGTGTTAGGAAGAATAAAGGGCCAAGTGAAAAGAGGGTAGAGTCAAGATCAGAGGGAAGGGAGCTGGGGTGTTGCATTCTTCTTGGAGGAGAAAGAAAAACTGTGCAAGTACAGATTGCTTACAAGCTATGGGGGGGGGAGTTGCCACTTGGTGACCGGTTTCTGGGTACACATCTGAGCCTCAAGTCCAAAACATTCAGAACTCTTGCTAGGTTTGTCCCTGCACCTCAGTCACCCACTTACTTTCCAATGTACTTTCTTTAATGGGAGAGAAACAAAAGTAGAATTTTATAAGTACTTCTGGAAATTTCACAAAAATTGAAGTATCCCCAGGGGATATTATTGGAATATTATCTGTCAGTGCCATAAAAAAAAATCATGGGACTGAAGAATTTTAGTAGTCTTTATTTGGGCTTCATCAAGGCTCTTGAAAAGTTTACCCATGATATTCTTGAGGATAAGAAAGAATGTAGCATATTTGAACCTGATTGAATTAGCATATCTGAATGGTTGCTGATTAATGGAGGTGGGTGTCTAATGGATGTCACTAGGTTCTGTCCTTGCCTAATGAAGATATAGAAAGTTTGCTAATTAGGTTTTCAGATAATACCAAATTGGTAGGTGATCACTAATATGCTAGAGAATATGTTGGAGAATCAGGATCCAAAAACATCTGATCAATCTAAAGTGATGAATTTGAACCTAATGACATGAAGGTTAGGATCAGGGATAAATGTAACATCCTCTCTGGAATCCAAAATGCCATGATTGCAAATACATGCTGAAGGAAATATATCTTAGGTGCACCATGACTGATCAGAATTTTGACTGCTGCTATTTCATTCCTTAGTTCATTTGTTTGACAAATATTTTCAAGTTCTTTCTTTGTTCAGTTCTGGGGATTTAATGAGGAACAAGATAGAAATAATGTTTCTTTATAGAAACAATTAAGTAAGAAATAGCAATAAAAGAGGACCATGAGATAGTAGACTGAAAACAGTAACTTATGGAATTTACCACTTTAACAGTCAAGGACGTTCACCTTGAGAAACTGACATCAAGGCTGAAATCTGAAGGGTGAGGAGGAGTTAGTTAACTCTGTAGGCAATGGGCAGAGAGGAACGGCATGTGTAAAGGCTGGCAGGTAAACAACATAGAACACTGAAGGAATGGGAGGACATTCGTTAACGTTGTGGTATGAGGGTGTGGGGTAATTAATAAGAGATGGGGTTGGAGAGGGAGAGCTGTGGAAAGTTTTGAAGGGTTTTGCAATTCACTCAGAGAGCTTCGATATTATTTTTGTGGGATAGGAAAGCAGGAAGTGGCTTAATCAGATTTTCCTTTTGGAAGGAAAATGGCATCATGGAGTAGGTGGGCAAAACTTGATGACCTTGCTAGGAAGCTGTTGTAATTTCAGATGAGATGTTGGTGGCCTCCACCAGTGACATTGCAGATGGGAAGTGGGAAGAGATGAAAACAACCTAGAAGAGGAATCAAGGACTTTGTAGTGATTTGGACATGAGGGCAGGAGGAGGATTCAAGGTGCCTCTCCAGCTTCTGCCTTGTGACAACTGAGTAGATAATAAGGCCACTTTCTGATTTGGGTGAATAGCAGGAGAGAAACATGTGGAAGAGAAGGTGTTATATTCAGAATTGGATATGTTGCGTTGGAGGCAATTAGGAGTTGTCTAAATGACTGATAGCCAGTGAGAAGTTGGATATAAAAATCCAGAATGCAAGAGAGAGGTGTGGGCTGGAGACACAGATTTGGGAATAGATTTTGAGAGCCCAACAAAAAGACAAAATTTGGTCTTCATCCATATTCATAAAAGCGAGGAAGTGATACTTCTGGGTTCAGATGCAAGGTGGCACAGAGTCTAAAAGCTCTGCCCTGATTAATCCTGGCTCTGTTCCATACAGGCCATGTGAGCCTAATAGTAGTGACTTATGTCTTTGAGTTTCAGTTTCTTCATCTGTATATTGGGAGTATTAAAAAAGTTACAGCATACTGTTTTTGTAAGAATGAAGTAAGAGGATGAATGTAAAAATGCCTAGAGTGAATGGTATATAGTGCTCAGGAAATAATAAGCACGATTATTTTTGTTATTATGACTGTACTTTACCTATTATTTGGGTGGACATCCATTAAGAAGGACAGTCAGAGGGTGTTTAATTCAGAGGAGGGACTGAAACTTAGTCACCTGAAGAGTGATTTAGGGATCTTGGGACTGGTCAGCTTGAAGTACATGAGGTTTGGAAAAGATGCTTTTCAAATACAAAGAGGACTCTAGGGGAAAAAAAAGGAGGTAGCTTTATCCTGTGGGACCCCGCAGGGAGAAATAGGATGAACTGACAGGAGATTCAGAGAAACTGAACTCATTTAAGGAGAGTGAGCAGTCCCTGAGATAGAATAGTTTGATATTTTAATTTTTTCTTTTTTTTAGGAAGCAGGGACTTCCTCATCTTTTCACTAGAGACCCTAAAATTGCAATTGGAAGAGTCATACTTGTTATTGATTTTGCATGTGGCCTCGCTAAATGATGAGCCAAGTTTGAATAGGGTGTTTACTTAGGATCTGGCATCTTACTAAGTTCATTCAAATTTATGAATATTACATTATAACATTCAATCTCACATTTATTATATAACAATAAAAGAGATTATTTTCTTCATTGAGTAGTCTGAGGTAAGGAAGACAGAAACACCTCCCTCACACAGGACTGTGTTGTACAACTGTCTAGTCTCCACATACCAAAGGCACACACTCAGCATTGTGGGTAAAGAGCACACATTCTCCAAAAGAACTGCTGTGAGGGTTTGTTTTCTTTTAACCCCTCTTGCTCCTGAATTCATCCTTATCCTCCCACTGTCCAGTTGAGAATTTTCCTCCCCTGTCAGCCCTCCCTTTAGGGTACAGCTTCAGGGAAAGCACAGTGGTAAGTAATAAATTAGAAGAGGGCAAAGATTTAAAATTTCACCACCTTGAGTTTATTTTCTGATAGTAAAATGGAAGGAAAATAGTGAAACCTCCATGAATTATGGGCTCCTTTCCCTTCAGAGGTTTTCCAGTTGCATCTTTGTGAGATGCTTGACATTTATGATATAAGGTATTAATATCTGGAAAGAAGAGCTGCTGGTGCTAATTATTCAGAGCTGCTCTGACAGTGAACCAGTGAGCAACTCTCATATGTCAGATCCCATCTATGCATTAAGTCCTTCACTTAAAATAGGTGGGAATTATGAGGCACTACGGGCTTTAGCAGTATAGATTGCACAGAAAGTCTGTGGGATGTATTAGTAAATCAACCATGATATGGTTGCTGAAAAATAAGTCAATACCTGTCTGATAAATAGAATCCTCAGGAAAGTCTTTGAATCAAGAAGTGTGCCAGGGATGTGAAAATGATACAAGGGAGGGAAAATGCAAATGACGGAACTAACTCTTCTTCATTCAGGAAGGAAAATGCTTGCCTCCCTTCTAATTCTTCAGGTTGTCAAATGTGCCTTGTTTCTAGAAGCTATTTGTAATATTAATCATTTTAACAGTATCAAACAGACTGAGTTTTTACACTTGATAAATTTTTGATGTTAAACCTTTGAAAAATGCAGTGGTATGATTTTTTTTCTCAAGAGTTTCTCCCCAGAAGCCAGTGTTAATTTGCAGATGCTAACACATGACTAATGGTTTTATCTCAAAAGATTAATACACATTAAATTAACATAGGACTGAGGCCTCATGTTACAGACTTTTGTTGTGCGGCAATCTGGGCTTTGTAAGTCTGATAAGTTGTCAGTGGTGTCCTCGTGAGGAATGGTAGTTAGCTAATTAATTGGTCAGTCAGTCAGCCTGGTGACCCTGTTATTGCCTACCCGATATTCAATCCCCTATTCTTCCTTGTTAAAGAACATGGACTTTGGGAACAATGTGCTCAGTTCCAGATGATACTATGCAATTATTATACGTCATTATGGTGATCTAAATTCTTTTTGCCTGTGCTTGGCCTAGGGGAAAGGAGGTGACCTAAATCTGATCAATGAAATGTAACAAAAGGGAGGGATATGAATAGGTTGAATGGGGAAGGAATGGTCATTTTTGAAAAAGAAATAAAAGGAGATAATCATGTGGGAGTTAGTCTTTTGTGTCTTTGCTATTTTCTTTTCTGATGTTGGAGGTAGCTGTGCAAAAAGTGGTGTCTGGAGCTAGCAGCCATGCTGGATCAAGAGTGAAGAGCAAAGCCAGCACTTGGGTGGCGGAGCACAAAGACAGAGTCCGGGTCCTCAATGACATCCTCATGCCACAAATGTATCCTGAATTGCTAACTGTCCTACATTTTTCTTTTTGGGAGTAGACTATTCTTCATTATACCACTAAGACCACCAATTTCTTAATCACACTATTTGTTGAATGAAAAGCATTTTCTTAGAAGATATTAAAGTAGTCCCCTCTTAACGCACAGTCTCACTTTCCACAGTTTCCACAGTTTTCCATAATCAACTGTGATCTGAAAATATTAAATAAAAAATTCCAAAAATAAGCATGTCATTCTGAGTAGCATGATGAGATCTCACGCTGTTCCACACCATCCCACCTGGGCCATGACATGTCCCTTTGTCCAGTGAATCCACGCTACATACATTTGTATTTTAGTAGCTTGGAAGATGAATTCTTGGCAGATGAATTGTTGTGGTAACAGTACTTATGTTCAAGGTAACCCTATTTTACTGAACAATGGCCTCCAAATACAAAGAGTGATGCTTGTGGTCCAGAGAAGTCAAAAAGAAGCTGTGAAGTGCTTCCCTTAGGTGAAAAGGTGAAAGTAATATTTTATTTTGGTATATTGCTATAACTGTTCTATTTTATTATTAGTTGTCAATCTCTTACTATGTCTAATTTATAAGCTAAACTTTACCTTAAGTATGTATGTACAGGGGAAAACCCCCACCATATATAAGGTTGTGTGAAGTTTCTGACATTCATGAGGGATTTGGAACATATCCCTCATGAATAAGTAGGAACTAATATATTTTTTTAGGTGTCTGATTTTCTACTCTAACTTGGTTCATAACATGTTCATGCAGAGGTGTGGAAACTTCCATATATCCATCTTTCAACAATATTTGTTGATACCAATTTCATTTTAATACTTCTATAACTATTTTTCTTGATGCTTTTAAAAAGTTTTGATGCTTTTTAGTGTTCAATTCTGTAAAGATGAATTTGGGACTGAGAATGTACATATTTACTTGTGTCATACTTTTCTTAATTTTCTTCTTATTTTTTGCATTTCTAGGAATTTCCTTCTACCATTTCTTGTAAAAATTTCATCTCTAATTCATACAGGTTATAATTCACACCTTTGAAGCATACAATTACATGGTTTTTGTATATTTGTAAAACTGTACAACCATCACCACTATCTAGTTTCAGAACATTTCCATCACCCCCAAAGAAGCCTCATATCCATTCTGTTTCTATGGCTTTGTCTATTCTAGATTTTTTTCTTATAACTGGATTTGAAATAATATGTGGTGCTTTGTTCCTTTTTATGGATGAAGGATATTTCATTGTAAACGTATACTACAATACTACATTTTACTTATCCATTCTTCAACTACTGTCTCTTTAATTTTTCTCCTGTGCATTTTTTCAGTTCTCTCCCTCTGGCATTTCTGTTAGGTGGATGCAGGACTTCTATTGAAGTGATTCTCTATGGTTTTTAGTTTTCTTTCATATGTTTGATTTTTTTCTTTTTCTTTTCTTTGCTTACCCTTTTAGTAGATTTCCTTGATTTTATTCTTCAGCCCTTCTACTACCGGCAATGCTTTTAGCAGCTGTATTTTTAATTTTCAGTGATTTTTTTTTCTTGTTTTCTGGTTGTTCCTTTTTAAAAAATTTTTTTTAGAAGAATACTCTTTTGTTTCCATGTCATTTAGTTCATGTTTATTGGGCACCTGACCTATCCAGATGTTTTACATTGATGTAAAGACGTCCCTAAATGTCCTACCTGGGGAGATGAGAGATGTCTCTTTAGGTAGATGTTTCCACTGCACTGTGAATTAAGTAAAATAAAGTCCTTTAGAATGCCTGGGCCAGGTGTGTTCTTAGTCTAGTCAGTATTCTCTCTCCCTCCTGCTTCTGAGTTAAGCAGGTAAGCTTAATGCCTTTGCTAAGGTGAACCAGTCTTTCCATCCACCACTCCTCTGTGCTATCAGAAAAGCAAGCTCTTCAGGGCTGATGCAAACCATGATGAAGCCCCAAACTACTCTTTTTTCCTCTCATGCTTTCTGTTTCATTTTTGAAGTTTCAGGCTTATTGAGGTATACTTCAATAATAATTATAATTATAATTAATGATAATATAATAAATAATCATATTAATAACTATAATAATAAATAATTATAATTATTTATTATCAATTATAATTTATAGACTAAAATTTGCCCTTTTAAGGAGTTCGGTTTAATGATTTTTGATAAAAGCTTTTATGATTTGGATCTGGAATAGCTCCTAAAAGCTCATGTGTTGAAGACTTAGTCTGTGATGTAGCAGTTTTCAAGGTGGAATATTTGGAAAGGTGATTGGATCGTGAGTACTCTGACCTCATCAATGGATTCATCCACTGATGGATTCATAATTTGTGGGCATTATTGGGAGGTGGTGCAGTCAGTGGGAGGTGGGACAGTTGGAGGAAGTAGGCCACTGGGTGTGTGCCCTGTAAGGGTATTCTGCCTATGTCTCCTTCCTCTTGCTCTCTCCATCCTGGCTGTCATGAGGGAGTAGCTTTCCTCTGCCACACCCTCCACGATAATGTTCTGCCTCATCTCAGGCCCAAAGCAATGGAACCAGCCAACCAAGGACTGACACCTCGGAAACCATGAGCCAAAATAATTCTTTCCTTCTCTAAGTTGTTTTTCTCAGGATGAAAAGGTGACTAACACAACTTTGCTGTAGTATGTATAAAAATACATTCCTAAGGTAAAGTTGACTAACACAAATGCATGCAGTCATTTTACTACTACCATGATCAACACAGCAAGTGGTTTCATCAACCCCAAAGGTTGTTCTGGATTCCTTCTCTAATCTCTCATGGGTATCTTTATGATTTAGAGATCAAGCCCATGCAGTGCTGTCATGGTTTTCCCTGCTTTTGTGTTCTCTTACAAGCTTCTCTGCTGACCTTCAGGGCTGAGAGGTCTGACTGTGAGCTCTCTGTAGGTGGCACATGCTTTTCTTCGGTCTTGTGGGTGTGGAGTAGGAAGGCAGCTGTTCTGTAGCTCAAATTCCAGCCTCTAGCCGCTTTGATGCAAGGGAATAGGAATGCAGTGGGAGGGATTATCTAGACCAGGTATTTCATAAACACTCCCTTAATTAATTACACTGATTATTGCTTTCCATTCTACCTTTGATCTGTTTGTTGGCATCTACAAATTTAAGTTCTTCAAGGACTTTGCCATAGGAATTGGCTGTTACCTGGGTTGCAGCCTTCTTCCAAATTGTGTTCTGGGTTTCAACTTCTTTTGCTTTGGCTTATCCAATAATGTGGTCCTGTCTTCTTCCTTATTGCCAAGAAATTCTTCAAAATATATTCCTCATGTATGCTCTTGATCCCAGCCACAATGGTGTCCTGCATTCTTGCCTTATGTTTATTGTACATGTCATGTGATTTTGTGAGGGAGCAGAAGTGAACACATGTGCTCAGCATGCCATCCTGCAGTGTTTCTGGATCCTCCTCATAGAAATCTGTGGTTCATCCAAGAGGTCAGAAAGTGGCCACAATACTTGGTGTCTTCTCAGATGGAGCATTTCTTCAGGAAGAGGAAGTGTGATCTCTACCTGTGAACAAGTTCTGTGACTCATGTTACCTCAATGTGTACTTTGGCTCTCTGCAGTCAAGTTATTTAGTTTAGTTTTTTTTTTTTCTTCAATAAAATAAAGTCCAAATTAAAAGAAAAAATAGACTCCCATAGTCAATTGAGGAAGTGTCCTAAAGACACTTAGTTATTGGCATTAGATACTAGCAGAAGTTTCATTTAGTTTTAGCCGTTCTTCAAAAATGGCCTGATAGGTTACCTCCCCAACTTCACATAACATTTGTGATGTAGATGCTTCCATTACATCTACAATTTAAATTTTACCAAGGTAGGTCCTTGAAGAGGTCAGTTTGACATGGGTCATAGAGAAATTAAAAATGGAGTCAAAACATATTAAAATCGACTAACACAGGGGTTGGTTGAGTCATTGCCCATGCTTCATACATCCTCATTTCCTGTTCCACTGTGCCTGCAGGATGGCCCACAAGCTGATATACTACTCAAACAAGAACTATAAGTACTGGCATATCATGTTACTCAGAGAACTTTCTAGTTAAGTACCCCATACCCATCTGATGTCTGAAAAGGGTGGAGGAGACGTGGTGTCCAAAAGAGTCTTGTCTGGGTTCATGAACCAGACCTGCCTGGTCTTCTCTTGAAACAACCTCTTCTGCAAGATGAACAAAAATGAAATACATCTAGGGACTGTCAATTAAATCTTTTTCAAAGTTAATGCATTTTTTAGTGAACACTTGAAATATGCAAAA
This sequence comes from Aplodontia rufa, assembly GCA_004027875.1. Lineage (NCBI taxonomy): Eukaryota > Metazoa > Chordata > Mammalia > Rodentia > Aplodontiidae > Aplodontia > Aplodontia rufa. The sequence goes on along the minus strand of PVKS010008678.1, from coordinate 4,438 downwards.
ATCATTCACCCACCTGCATGAACTATACTCTTCACAGCAGCAGAGCTCAGTTAATCCAAGTGGAATATTGTAAGATGTGTTAGAAAAAGTATTTTCCAGTCATTTTTTCTCTTCAAATAAGTGCCTGTTTGACTTTACCTATTATTCTACCTGTTTGTATGTTGCATTAAAAATCCACTAAAGTAGATATAAAAATATAGAACACATAATGATTTACTTTGACTCATACTAATTTTTTTGAAAGAAATTTTTTAGAAAAGGAGAATTCACTTAAAAACAAAACTAAAACACGTCCTTATTTCAAATCATAGGTTATCAAGAAGATAGCTTTCATATTTGGTCTTTTCTTTCTCTTCCTTAAAAAATTAATGGGGGGTTGGAGAATCTATAAAAAACAGTCTGTACTTGAGTTGCAAAGAGAGGAGCTTCCTGTGGGCAAATTGGCAAGTGTGCTGCAGTCCCTTCCCCGTGAGCTCTTGCAATTACAATATTTGGGTCATGATGACTCAACCCATGGGGAAAGAGGGTACCATATCACAATTTTTCAACCTCTAGGGAGTGTCCTTTTGTTTTTTCTGACCTTAGCTATGATCTCTTTCCTTGCTCCTCCCTTGTAGCACGTGGGCGTACTGCTTGGCCGCAGTAAGGGCTCTGCAGTATTTGAGGTGGTGAGTAATCTGACCTCCATCTTGCCAACCTCCTGCTAGGTGATTTTATGTAGGTCAGTGGTGTTTAGGCAAACATCTCAGCCTGGCAATGGAGTCTAGCTCAGCTCTGTCATTAATGTCTGCCGTTTAAGCAGGTTGCTTGACCTTCCTCTGAGCTCAGTTTTCTCAGCTGTCAAAAGGATATCCATAATGCAATGCCCTTTTTACACGAAGTAGCAGGTAAGCCACAGTATTTTGAGTGAGGTTTGGGAAGCACAGTGTTCTCTCTAAATATAAGATGATGTTATTGTTGCTTCTCTCACCCTGGTTCTAGTTCCACACCTCACCCTGCCCACCAAAACCAGCTGCTCCTGTTTCCCTTGTGAACTTGGTGGCATCTTGGGCACTCGTGCCTTGGGCTCTGTGGTTCACTAGCCAATTAACTCCTCCCTCACTGTGGCACTTGGAAGCCCTCCAGCAGCCAGCCTGTCTGGAATTAGACTCTGCTGTTGTGCCCTACCTTGTTATTGTACACCAAGCTCCAAGAACGAGTCACCTCTTCCAGCCAGGGCCGCAAAGCCTCAGGGCCTGGCACGGGTGGAGAGGTGGAAAGAGTCCCAAGACCTGTCAGCATGATCTTCAGGGAGGTTCCCGGTGAGTTGTGTGTAAACTTGAAAGGGTGAGGCTGCTGTGAGCTCACAGGTGAAGAATTTGGAGGACTGTGTGTAGGAAGAGGATGTCCAGCAGGATGAGGATGAGCAGGGGTGTGAAGGCAGCTACTGCTGTGTGAGCTGGAGGAAGCAAGGCCAGAAAGGCGTCTGTGCCCTGAGTGCTGCTTGTTTCTCTCCAAGTCTCTCCCTCCCCACTGCTGCTTTAGTTCAGGGTTGCCTGTCCCCCTACTGTGTCCTCCCCTCTGCCCTTAGCTAGGAGGGCACAGGAGGCAGTGTGCCAGGCTAAGGGAGGGTGAAGAGGCTTGCATTGCCCTCTAGCTGCCAGAGCAGAAACTACAGGAGTTTCTGGCTGGAGAGCAAGGAGTGTTTGAAAACATGTTGTCTTATGCTTGGAGAACTCTATCACTAGGGGGTTTCTTTCCTGGGAAAAAAAGGATTAGTGAGATAAACAGAAAAAGGGGATCATTCATCATTGAACTTTGAATTTTGGGTGACTAAACATTTGATATGGGCAGCAGATAAGACCATACTATCCCTTGTAGTTTGTCTGTCTTGTTCCTCTTAGTGTCAGACAACACGGTCATCAGCAGCAAAAAGGCTTGTTGGTGAGATTTCAGGGGATGAGATCCTATCCCTCATCTGTAGCCCAAAGCGTTCCTTTATCTTCTCGGATGGAGCTCTTGCTGTTCATGCTCCCTATTTTCAGCTCCATTGATCAGAGAGAGGTGTATAAATTGAAACAAAACTCCAATGTTGGTAACTTCTTGTCCCCAGGCTTGAAGCTGCCTGTGTGACCTTCACCCTGCACTGCTCAACATGCAGCTGAGATGGCAGAGAGGTCCAGAGAGACCACTCCAGGGAGGGAGGGACACAGGGATATTGTGCTCTAGCAGTCCTCGATCTTGGAGCTAGTTCATGCTCAGAAAAAGAAAGAGAAGCTACTGAGTCAAGAGATTTACATAGTGAAGTGAATGAAAAAAGAAAAGAAATGAAGTTGAGTCTGTCAGAAAGGAGAATGTGTGATTGGCTGTGCAGCATCTTATTCTAGGTGCCTTACATAATTATATTACTTATCTCTCCTGGAGGCCCAGCGAGGCAGGTCTCTTTTATGATTCCATTTTGCAGGTGGGGAGACGGAGGTGAATAAAATCAATTTATTACATGGATTTGTGGGGCTTTCATTTGAATTTCGGCTTCTATCAGTCCAATGCTTGTGTTTTTGTCCTAATAGAAAGCAAGGAAAACATAGTCATGCCCTATTATTTGGTAGAAGTGTGACAGTTTTAGTCCTGAAACAGTGTCTTGGGCCATCTATTCCACTTCTTTTAACACCTTCATTTCAGAGTTGAACAGACCAAATTGCCTATTGTTGGTCAAGTTTGGCTTGGAATATTTTCGTGTGTTAGTAAAGGGCCCAGCCACCCACCTAAGTCTTCCAGCTAGCATCTGTTACCATCTTTGTGACTCTATCTGTAAGTCCTACAAGCTCCAGTTTTAAAGAATTAAATTCTGCTCCTCCTTTCTCCTAAATTTATGCAGGAGTCTCCTAATTGCTATTTCTAATTCAACTATGCACCCAGTAGTCAAGGATATACTTTAAAAATGAAATAGCTCATGCCTCTGCTTAAGTCACTTCAAATATATTATATACTCTTAAAATCTAACTCCTCTGCGTGGCTCCAAGATCCTCCATGAACTAATCTACTTCTATCGACCTAACCAGGTCCTTCTGTCTCTCTCTCATGCTCCCTGCTCTTGCCACACTGGTTTTCTTCCTGTGCCTTGAACATATTAAGGATGAGGTATCTTAAATGCTCTTCCTTGGAATCTGTCACCTTTTCACCCATCAATTCTTGCCTTCAACATCACAATAGCTTCCCTGACTGCACACACTCCAAGTACCCCTCCACAATGACTATCACATCACCTCATTCATTTCTTTCATAGCTTCTGTCTATAATCTCCTCAGTAACCTATGTACTTGTTTATTATCCTCCTTCATGAGAGATAAGCTCCCTCTGGGGAGATATTATATTATCTTGTTCATGACTGTTTTACAGGGCTTAGATCAATGCTTGACACATAGAAAATGCTCAAAAATATTTATTAAATGAATAAATTAGCTCAGGCTTCTTAATTGCAGGACCCATCCTTTAACTAGCCCACTGTGAGATAAGACATGTAACATTCCTTGGAGATTGAAAGCAGAAAGGCTGTCCCTGAAGGCAGAATGCGGCACTGGAGAGGAAGAGTCTCACACAGGCTGAGAAGTGAGGAAGGGAGATCAGGGATCCTGTCACCACTGTGGCCTGTGCCAAGATTGCCAGTGTTTTCTGATTTATCCACAAACATTTATGAAGGGGCCTTATTATACATGTATAATTCCATTATATATAATGGAAAATTCCAAAGCAGCAGTAATAGCAGAAAAGAAAGAAGAGCAAAGGAAGAAAACCATGGGAAAAGAAAGTGGCTTTTGGACAATATTTTCTTCATTTCAGCATTTTTCGTGGATTTCAAATAAGTTGTAATATTTTTATTTTGCATGTTTGCTTTTTAAATGAAAATGATCTATTTTCAAAATGGAAACAATTAAACCACACTTTCAAGTTTTTTCATGCTATTTTATTGTGCTCGTAAGTGTAATAATGTTTGTAAGTGAAGCATTTAAAAACTCCCTCCTCAACTCAATTATCTTCTCCATTCTGCTTAAATTTCTCTACGAGTAACTGAATGAAGCTTTAAAATGGTAGCAATTAATATGGATAAATACTCACTGAGCATTTACTGTTTATAAGCCTGTGAGCCTTGAGCATAATCCACAGACTTCTAAAACCTCAAAGACAGGTTCCATGTTGTTTGTTTTATGTCCTAGGATCCAGAACACTGATTCTTATGAAATATTTGCTGAATAAATAAATCATGTATTCTAGGTACTGGAAAACAGTCAGTGTCTTTATGGTACATAGCAGATGCTCAATGAATTTTTTAAACAGTATATATAGGCCAGGAATGGTGTTGTACCCCTGTAATCCCAGCAACTTGGGAGGTTGAGGCAAAAGGATCACAACTTTGAGACCAGCCTTAGTAACTTAGTGAGACCCTGTTTAAAAAAAAAAA
>PVKS010008677.1:0-67240 GCA_004027875.1 Aplodontia rufa | reverse complement strand
GAGTCTGTTTCCTCCAGTCTCAAGAGCGTAGAACGACACCTTCCTCCTAGGGTTGCTGTCACTTTCTGCTGTCCAGGGAGGCAGGGGCACAGCAGGCTCTTGGTAAATGGGAGCTTTTCAGTTTCATCTTTGCTCCAGTTTTGTACTTCCAAATTTATATACTCTAACTTATTTTTTCCCCCTTGCTTTTCACAGAAAGAGTCAATTCAGACGCAGTTCCCTCTTGCTGATTAGCTAATCCCTTGGGATCTAGGTCCCAAGCACACATGGTGGGTGTGCAGACTGGGGCATATCTTTAGCCTCATGGTGACCCAACTTGCTTAGCTCTTTCTCACATTTTGGAGATCAAAGCAGTCCATGGCCAATACATAAAACTGTCTTATCCAACCTGCTACCCAAAGCAGGGGTGGTAGGGTTGACTTTTCTTTGTAGCTGAGAACTTGATTCCTGCACTTCAAATCCACTTCCTAGGGACAATTCTGCCTGAAGTCACAGCATCTAATCAGCCTGAGGGCCATGCATCCACTGTCCAGTTGTGAGGTCCCCCACAGCCTCGCCATGATGGCACAGGCTTTATCACACCCTAGACTGATGCTGGCCTTTGGTTTTGCTCATTTCCTAGTCTGCTGAACTATACAAACTCAGTCTGTTAGTGCTATGGCTTGCTAAACTCTTGCTAGCCTGAATCCTGGAAACTGGGGCCTGTTCTAACACCAGGTTCAGAAGGTGGGAGGGTCCACCCTCCCTGGCCAATAACAGTGCCCTTGACACCAGTTACTCGCTTGAGACTCTTGTCTTGGATTCTCCAGGGCTCCCGTTTGGTCTTTCTGAGACCATGGACTGCATGCGTACATCTGCTTACCCACTATTTATTGAGTTCCTAGCATAGCCCCAGTTGACACAGAGATAAAATACAGTCCTGGCCTTCAAGAAGGCCTTACTCCAGGGGAGGAAAGAAAGGAGTAAACAGCATTTACACAAGGCAGAATGAGGCATTGTTCCACAAACATATAAAAAGAGTTCAACCAGGATTCAGGAGGAGGTACTGAATTTTGAGGTCAGAATCTGGGAGAGTCATGAAAGTCAAGCTGGAGGCTGAGTAGGAGTTTGCTAAGTGGGTAGAGAAAGGCATCGTGGCTGACATTTCATCAGGCCTTCATCCTGCTCCTAATTCTGACTGGTTCCTTCCAGCATTCACTTCTTCTGAAGAACAGCTGCCAGGGATTGAACTGTGAGAAGACAACCTTCTGCAAGCTAGGGAGAGAGCCCCACCAGTAGATGAACTGGCTGGCCTCTTCATCTGGAGTTTCCTATCTCCTGGACTGGGAGGAAATAGATGTTCATTAAGCCCCCTGGTCTATGTTTTGTTACAGCAGCCTTACCTGACTAAGATAGCAGTAGGAGGAAACTTGTGCTTTGGGCTGCCCAGCAGGCACCATGGAGGTGACAGATGCATATTGTCTGAATGAAGACAGGCTCACTGCTTTACCTAGGTCATCTTGCTTAACCTTCATCATGACACTATGGCAGGGGACATTATCCTCATTTTGAAGATAAGGTCCTCCAGAGGGCTATCATTTGAACATAGTTCTGTCTGGGACAAAGTGTACCTGCTCACCCGATAAGGATTGTATCTACTAGGACAAAAAAGCCCCTTGCACATCTGTTGGTTCCATTCAAACAAATGTGTCTCCTACTTTGGGTCTATTGTCAGGACTCTTGTGAGCAGGACCCTGGGTTTCAGGAGCAGGTTCTGTCAACTCCCCAGGCTTTCCTGTAACCCTACCCCCTATCAGCTACACAGCAGCTTAACAAGGCTCCCCCATCTTCCGGTGTGCCTTTAGGAGGGCACCCAACAATCTCAACAATGAGAAGCCGTCAACACACCTACTTGAGTCTGCTGTTCAGCAACTCAACTGGCCCAGTGTTGGTGGTGGTGAATGCCCCTCCTTTTTGTATGCAGTGTTACACTCCAGGAAGAATAAATACACAGTAATCTTTTGATATGTTATAAATGAAACCTATTCAAAATTGTAAAGGTGTCTTTAGAGGAGAAGTGTGCCTGATTTCATCATTAGCATACATGTATTGAGCGCCTGCTGTGTGTGCCATGATAGGCTTTGGAGATTCAGGGAAGAATAAGGGATGGTCTCTGCTGGAGAGAGTGCTGTTGCCTAAGTGAATTCCTGTGCCCCTGGCTGCAGCTGTCCAAGAGCTGTGTGGCTCAGGTCTAAGACCTTAATCTGTTGAAGCCCAGGTGTACTGATATTTCCTTTTCACAAAATGGTGTCTGAAAACACCCCCAAATGCTGTTCTTAGCACACAGCAAGCACCAGTGCATTTGTGTGTACTGGGGTCTTATCACCTGTCATTGCTAAGGAGAAATGAGAAACAAGCAGCCTTTGGTGTCCATGGGTTCCACTTCCGCAGATACAACCAACTGTGGATCAAAAGTATTTTAAAAAATTGTGTTGTACTGAGCAGCCAGACTTTTTTCTTGTTGTTCCCTAGACAATACAGCGTGACAACTATTTACAGGGCACATACATTGTATTAGACATTTCAAGTGATCTTAGTATTAAAGACTAAGGAAGGTTTGTGTGGGTTATAGACAAATGCTATATCATTTTATGAAGGGAATCTGAGTGTTGCAGATTTTGGTATCCATGGGGTTTCCTGGAACCATCCCTGATGGACGCGAATGGACAATTACATTTTTTTAAAATTTTTCAATAGTTTTAATTAAGTTTCAGAAAAGTCTTTGACTTAGTTTGGCTCATCAAGCCCATTTCTCTGGTCAGTTTACCCAGGCAGTTAGATAGGGTGACCCCAGAGGAAGTTACCGGAGATAGATGTGCTCTCGTATGGGCACGGAGAGTGGTTGCTGCCATGTACCTGGTCCATTTTGTGTCCACCGAGCTACTCTGTTCCCATGTTATGGGGCACTGCACATCCCCTTCCTCCTGGCTAGGGAGCACAGCCGTTCTGAACAGCCTCTCCCCTCCAATTCAGTGCAATGTCCTTGCAGAAACCCCTGTCTTGTCTTCCAACAGTCCAACTCTCTGGGAAACACCTCCTAGGTTGTTCTCACCTCCTGGGCATGAGCAAAATCCATACAGCTTTCTTTAACAAGCAGGATGCATCTGCATCTAATTAATTAGGAAGATCCAGGTAAAGGATGTAAAAATCTAAGGGAGTAAGTATTTCTATTTCCCTCGACAAGAGAGAAGGATTAATTCTGCTCCTTCTACAACCCTAGGGATGTTAATTAGCAATCTAAAGCTAATTCCCTGATCTCTGCTTTCTTTCCTGGAGATAAACAAACTGCACTGAAAGGAGGCCTGGAAAAGTAGGTGTGTATCTGCAGAGGAGTTGGTTAACTAGTGGGATGCGGGCTCAGGAGACATAAGGGAAGGGACTGGGGATGGCTGGAAGGCATCAGAGAACTGAAGGAATATTATGTAGTCGGAAGAGGAAGCAGGTCCTGCCCTGTGGTTTTTAGAGAGGCAAATTGGCATTTCTAGCTGCCTGGGCTCTCTAATTTGGTATATTAAATGACATTGTAAATATCGAACTCTTCAGTTTTAGAGGTATCCAGGTAGGTTTGGAGTGTAAACCTATCAGGGATGCTGTGGAGGGGAATTTTACAGAGTGTGAGAAACAATGAGTTTCAGTCCCTTGATTCTAAAAAGTCCTGAGATTGGACATCCAACCTACCTCCTTCTGAAATGGAGGTGAATTATTCCTGGTATCACAGAACAATTAATCCTCATGTGACAGGGGACAAAGTTTTACCATGACCACCAAGAGCAATGTAAACCTTCAATTTAAGATATAAGTTCAAAAGCATTCAGAATTTTCCTGCTATTCCTCCAAATCCCTCTACCATTAGAAACCATTTCCATTTAAGACTCAGGCCCATTACGCAACTGGAGTTTCCCCAAGCAGTAGGCCCTGGGACTCGAACACTCCCTGATTTGACTGGGATTTTCTTATCTGCTCATAGAAAGATGAGTGGTGTCCCCCAAGGTTTGCTCCAACTCTGAGCATTCATGCAGCTTCATGACTTCATAACCACAAAGAGTTTCTCAGATCATTAGAACTTGGTGTGAGCGCTGCCTGAGGCCTGCTCGGGGAACAGAGGAGAGGGGCCTTGCATGGATGGGGTGGTAGTACTGCAGTGACGGGTCTCAAGGTGTTCCTGTTGAAGCGAGGACTGCAAATGGGAGACTGCGAGAAGACAAGCATGCTATTCTACAGCTTTATTGCCTGCTTAGGATTTAGCTAAATGCTTATTTGTGGTGGGCATGTAACGAACATTTGTTGGGCTGAATACTATTGAATTTTTCCATTAGTTTAGTCAGACCCATTAATTCATCTTAAACAGAGCATGGTATGCACTTTAGTGCTTTATAGATTCTCTTTCTTTCATGTTTTAGAAAGACAGAGAGAGAGAGAGAGAGAGAGAGAGAAAGAAAAAAGAAAGAAAATCAATTTTATTTATTTTTATTTTTCACCTGCCCTTTGTTTCTCCAACACTTAGTTGTGTACGTGGTGCTGGGGTTTGAACTCGGGTCCTCACACATGCCAGGCAAGTGCTCTAACTGCTGAGCCACTGCTCCAGCTCTTGCTTTATAGATTTTTATGCTTCTTCTTCTTTTTTTTTTAAAGAGAGAAACAACTTTATTTAGTTTTTCTCACATGTCCTTAGTTGCTCCAACACTTAGTTGTGTACGTGGTGCTGGGGTTTGAACCCAGGTCTTCATGCATGCCAGGCAAGTGCTGAAACTGCTGAGCCACCGCTCCAGCCCGATTTTTATGCTTATTTCCCCATGATTCTGGTTTGGCTCTTGGCTTGTTTTAGGCAATTGAAAGTCTTTAAGGCCAGACTAAGTGGAGGAAAGATTGTAGAGGACATGACAGGTGACTTCAAAGATGTTGAAAGCAGGAAACAGCATATAATTGGGGACTCAGGAACCAGAAAGCTAGACACACATCTCTACCTCTCTCCAGTGTCCTGTGGTTCTATGTTAGTGTTTCTGCGGTTTATTCTATTCTCCTGCTTCTCTGAGCACCCTTCTCTGCTAACTCATTAGTATGCCAGCTGCCTGCTTTCAAGTATGTGTGACCTGTTGATTCCAGCATTTGTCACCTCTGGATGCAATCTCAAGGTCTCCTAGCTTCCATCTTCCGAAGGGGATCAAATGATCTGGCTCAGTGCGTTGGTTCAAGCATGTATCTGGGGACCCAGTCACTTGTGCTCACAGAGGCCAGATTCACATGGTCACATTTCCCAGGGTTGTCAGATTGAAGGGCAAGTTGAGTGTGGTGGGGTAACTGGCCCACAGTGTTCTGTGCAAACCACTTTGACCAAGTTACGCCCTCTGCCTGGGATATCCCTACTCTCACCCCCTATCAGTGAGCTCTTACTCACTTTCTAAATTTCAATGCAAATAAAATGCCCTTTCAAGGTTTTACCTGATATAATCAGAATTATTTGGTCTATTCTGATTGCTCTCATATGTTCTTCACACTTTAGTGAAATATTCATCCATTTATTCTTTCATACATCTCATAGATACTTCCTGTATGCCAAATTAGATGAAAGAGGATATCCTGGCCTTAGGATCTCACCTCTTGGGAGAAAATGAACAAAGAAATACAAGTAGGACACTCAGAGCAGTGCTTCACAGAGGGAAATCTTCAGTAAATGCAATTTTGTTTGTATTATAGATTCATTATGGCATAGCAGTAAGGTCATGATGTCTTTAATCCTAGGGAAGTGACTTTTTCTTCAATGCCCCACTATTCCCTTTGGCAAAATGGTCATAAAAAGCAACTGTGTTTAATATCCAAGACATGGGATTGATCCAAATGTTCATCAATGGATGAATGGATAAAGAAAAAATGTGATTTATACATACAATGGAGTGTTACATAGCTCTTAAAAAGGAAATCCTGTGACATGCTATAACAGCATGTAGCTAGAGGACAATATGCTAAGTGAAATAAAATAGTTACCAAATGACAAATCTGGAATACATCACTCATATGAAATACCAAGTACAGTCAATAGTCATAGAAGTAGAAACTAGAAAGGTGGTCGCCAAGAACTGAGATATAGAGGGGAAATTAGTGTTTAATGAGTATTGAGCTTCAGTTTCAGTATACAAAATTTTGAGAGGTGTTTTACAAAAATGAATATGCACACACACACATATATGTATATGTCTAAAGCTCTTTTGAATTATGCATTTAAAATGACTAAGATACAAATTTAATATTATGTATTTTCTTACCATAATAAAAATGTTTAAAGGAAAACAAACATTACTTTTCATAGTGTATATTACTAGAACTGTTCTGCAACAAAATTTCCAAAAGTTTACTTCCAAATGAGAGAGTGGGTCAGTTTACGCAAGTTGTTTATAATAGCATCTGGCATATGCTGAGCAAAGCAATTAGCTATTTCTGCATAAATGAGTAAATATCGTGTGATAAAGGATATTATAATGGTAGGTTCAGAGAGGACATGGTAGAAAACCACGGTGTCATGGTGAGGTAACTGCAGGAGGACCCTGGCTTTGTTGACTGTGCATGATTTAAACAAATAAATGCTTCTACTTTTCTTTGACAGTAGTGCTCACTCTCTCTCTGTCTCTCTCTCTCTCTATATATATATATATATATGTGTGTGTGTGTGTGTGTACCTATATATGTCTATATATAATTTATATATGTATGTATATCTATCCATATGTGTATATATGTGTGTGTATATATATACACACATGTATATATTCTTTAATTCTCTTTTACTCTCTCTCAGTCAGCATTCAAGGGAGGTCTTGGTTTCTACGGGACTGTAAATTCCCTTGGTTGGGGTCTATATTTGTCTTGTTCAGCACTGAATATTTATTGTCTTCTACAAGAATCATTATTTGTTGAACCAGTAAATTTTACAGATTCAACAACTTAGGCCCAGAAAGGCCAATGGTGATTTCCTTGGAGAAGGGCAGAGTCAGAATCAAATGCAGCAGTGCTGCCCAGCTTCAGAATCTGTAATGTTCCAACCACCCTGGGGCTTCCAGGAGAGACTTTCAGACTTCCGTGGCAGTGGGTGACGGGTGAGTCTCCCTTTCCAGCAATCTTTGGAGAGGACATTCCTAAACCAGACAGGCAGTCTTCAGTTCCAGCCTGCCTGTCCCACTCAATGGCGCTGGGAACCCTGGCATGATGCTCCCGCATCTCTGGACTCCTGCATGCTGACCTGCCAAAGGGAGGTCCTAACAGGGAGGGAATGTTTCAGAGCTAAGCGATGCTGTGAGTTCATGTTTGGCCAGCAGTTAGAGCTCCGCTGGTTTCTTGAGCGCATGATGGCTATTGTAGGGAAAGGGCAAAGAGAACAGGAGTCATAAACGGCAAGCGGTGGGTCCCCCAAACCACCTGGCACAGTGCTGATGGATTCAGACTATGGCACGATCAGGGGACCTTAGATCTCAGACAGGGACATCTTCAAGTCCCTGCACATTGCTTTCTTTCCTTTCTCTGTGCGGGGGCTCTCTTCTTCGTCACATGAAGGAGCAAAGAGCAGTGCCTGCATCTCGGGAAGACTCTTAGGAGTTTGTTTCTGCCTGTTTGCTGCAGGTGTGAGAGCTCCTCACACTTGGTTGCTGCCAGGTTTCTTCCTATTGCTGGTATGGACATATGGGTCACTGCTGGTCCTGGGTGTGACATGGCACTCAGGTGAGGAGCAGATAGATGGAAGCAAAAAGAACGGTCCTACTTTGCCACTGTGCTCCTGAGGATGCAGATAGAGGTGGGGAGTATGGGGCGGGCAGGGGACAGCTGGATGCTTCCTGTGGGTGGCCTGCACCTTCCCAGGCCCACTGGAAGCCCGTGCTCCCTTCTAACCTTGGGACCTACAGATCGGCTTGTTCTGCGCCTATTGGCGTGAGCATGCTCACTGAGCACTTCTACGGATTAGGCGCTGCCCTAGGTATTCCATTTGATCCTGACAACTGTGTTCCAAATTAGACATGACACTCCTGTTTTATTACAAAACAACAACAACAAAAATAGTGCCCCAGAGAGGTCAGGGTGCTGTTGAAGGCAGCTGGGATTATGAAGCAGGTCTGTTTATCCGAATGCACAGCATTTCCCCTGCAACAGGCTGCCTCTTCGAAGGACTCATCAACACTTTGTGCACATGACTGTGTGACCTTCCTAGAGCAGTGTATGGTGGCTGGTGTCACAGGAATCCAGGCTTGGAAAGGTGAAAGTATTCACCTCCCAGATGCATGGACTCCTTCATTCCTTTGTCACATGTGTAATAAAACCTGCCATGTCCCATTGTGAGGGGTTCCTGGGTGCCACCTTGATGAGACACACTCGTTCCCCCTTCCTGGAGCTTGAAGTCTTTTAAGGGAGCTGCAGTAACAGTGTCACAGAGTGACCAGCTATGCTGAAGAAGTGGTGTGAAGGAAAAGTACCTTGTGTCTTGACGTCAACCTGAAGGTGTTCAGGAAAGACTTCTGGAGGCAGGGAGTTGGCATGGCTAGCAAGAGAGAAAGCAGGTGTCAGAGACCAACAGTTCACGCCCCTTTGAAATGCACGCACGGAAGTCCTAATGCCTGTTGTGATGGTGTGTGCTGGTGAGGTCACAAGGATGGGGTCCACTCGGTGGGATTATGTTCATATAAGAAGAGGAAGAGAGTCCTGAGCTGTCTACCCTACGGAGACACAGTAACAAGGAAGCCCACAGGAGTCAGAGAGGCCCTCCACAGCATCTGAACTCACCTGCACCTTGACTGTGGATGTTTCAGCCCTGCAAAATGGGAAGGAAATGTCTAGATCAAAGCCATCTGTTTGTGGTAGTTGGCAGTGGGAGCCTGAGCTGCCTGAGGAAGCAGCCCCTGTTTCCTCCTCCTGGCTTCATTCTGCCGGCAAAGAACTGGGGCAGTATTAGCAGTGCTGTTTTCCATAGCTACTCAAATGTTCTGCCTGGCCAGGGCAGACCTTTCAGGAGTTGGTTAAGAAAGGTCCAGGGTAAGTTATTTGCTTTCATCGAGGAGAAAGCAATAGATGTGTAACCGTTAACTGAAATGGGTCTGGACATTAAGTAGATATCTGGGAGAAATAGAATGTGGATGAACTGGCACCTTTGAGGATATCTGACGTTCACTTCTCTTTCATAATTCTCAATGGCATTTCACCAGGAAAAATTGTTTCTCAGAGTGTAACCTGCTATTGCCAGACAGATGAAACCCCTTTGGCCTTGGAGAGGGGCAGAGAGTGAGAGGCAGAGATAGACTGGAAGGTACTTTCCCAGTGTGATTTGTTTTAATTTAAGCATTTTATTTATTTATTATGTTGATTACTAATCGACATTATTAATTAGCCAAATTAATAGCAAAATAACTTGAAAAATTTACAAAACTATGTAAAATTTACATAAATCAAGAATTAATTTTAATAGTGTTATTCCTTAAGATGTTACCATTGTGAATATTTTTATTTGTTAAATATGGACTTAGAATTAGGAGGGAATCATTATCAAACAATCAAGAACATATGTATAATCACAGAGCAAACCAAGGCTGATGCCATACCATGGTTGTTTCCCCCTTGGATTCCCCATGGTTCCATGTTTCCCCTATTAAATAAACCCCCTTGTTAAATGGATTTCCCATGGAAGTTAAAGGTTCCCCACTGGGTTGATAACCCCCCTACTCCCTCCCTCCAACTGCCTTGATATCCCTCTTATCCCCTGCCCACCACCCTCCCTTCATCCCCAGTGTCAAAGGCAAGGTTCCCCCTATTCATGTAAAAATTCACCCATTTTGAGGTTATTATTAGCTTAGCCTACTTTCAGTCTGTTTCCAATTATAATCTAGCTTCCACATATGAGAGAAAACATTCAGCCCTTGAGTCTCTGAGTTTGGGATATTTCACTTAGCATATTTTTTTCCATCTCCATTCATTTTGCTGCAAATGCCATGATATCATTCTCTCTAATACCAGAATAGAATTCCATTGTATACATGTACCACAGTTTTTGAATCTACTCTTCCAGTGAGAGGAATCTGGGTTGGTTCCATAGTTTAGCTATAGTGAATTGAGCTGCTCTAAACATTGATGAAGCTGTATCTCTGCAATATGCTGATTCCAACTCTTTTGAGAAAATAGCCAGGAGTGGGATAGCTGGGTCATAAGGTGGTTCCAGGCCTGGTTTTTGTGGAGTATCCACACTGCCTTTCAGAGTGGCTGTACAAGCTTGAAGTCCCACCAAAAGTGTGACAGTGATCCTCTCTTCCCACAACCCCTCAGCATCTCTCATTGTTCGCATTCTTCATTTTTGCCACTCTGACAAGGGTGAGGTGGAATCTCAGTGAAGTTTTGATTTGCATTTCTCTTATTTCTAGTGATGTAGGGAATTTTCTCATGGGCTTTTTGGACTTCCTCCATTGAGAAATTTCTATTTAGCTCCCTAGCCCATTTATTGATTGCGTTATTTGTGGTTTTGGTGTTCAGTTTTTTGTGTTCCCTGTATATTCTGGATATTAGTCCTCTGTCTGAGGTGTAGCAGGCAAAAATTTTCTCCCATTCTGTATGTTCTCTCTTGAGACTCAACTAAATCTTTAGCTGTGCAAAAGTTTTTTAGTTTAATTGCGTCCAATGCATTTATTCTTGATTTTACTGCAGTGCCATGGGAGTCCTGTTAAGGAAGGCTGTGCCGACCCCTATGTCATGTAATGTTGATCCTACTGCTTTTTCAAGCAATTGTAGAGTTACTGGTTTAATATCCAGATCCTTGAACCATTTTGATTTAACTTTTATGCAGGGTGAAAGGTAAGGATCCAATTTTAGTTGTCTACATATGGCTGTCCAATTTGTCCAACACCATTTGTTGAACAGGCTATATCATTCTTCCACACTATGCTTTTGCCCCCTTTATCAAATATCAGATAGTTAAAGGTATGAGGTATCTCAAAATCCTCTATTCTATTCCATTGGTCTTCAATTATGTTTTGATACCAATACCATGATGTTTTTGTTACTACAGCCTTGCAGTATAATGTCAGGTCAGGAATTGAGATACCACCTGCTTCCTCCTTCTGGCGGAGCAAAGTTTTGGCTATTCTGGGTCTTCTGTTATTACATACAAATTTGAGTATTGCTTTTTCTATATCCGTGAAGAATGACATTAGTATTTGATAGGAATTGCATTAAATCTGTATAGGACTTTGGGTAAAATGGCCATTTTGATGATATTGACTCTACCTAACCATGAGCATGGAAAGTTTTTCCATCTACTCAGATCTTCTACAATTTCCTTTTTTTAGAGTTTGATAGTTTTTGTTGTATAGTTCCTTGACATCCTTTTAAAAATATGCCCAAGTATTTTATTTTTTTGGAGGAGATGGTGAAAGCGACAGATTTCCTGATTTCTTCTTCAGTGGACTTGTTGCTGGAGTATAGGAAAGTTAATGATTTATTGGTGTTAATCTTATAACAAGCCACTTCGCTGAAATCGTTTATAAGCTCTAGAAGTCTTCTGGTCGAACTTATAGGATCTTTTAGGTAGAGGATGTCATCAGCAAATAGAGACAACTTGACTTCCTCTTTTCCTATTAGAATTCCTTTGATTTCCTTCTCTTGTCTGATAGCTCTGGCAAGGGTTTCAAGGACTATATTGAATAAGAGTGGTGAAAGTGGACAGTGAAAGTGTTTTGTTACTGAATTAAGTGGAAATGCTTTCAGTCTTTCTCCATTGAGCACAGTGTTGGCTATGGGTCTGTCATAAATGGATCTTTACATCTTAAAATATCTTCCTTTGATCCCTGTCCTCTCCAGGGTTTTGAGCATAAAAGGATGTTGAATTTTATCAAAGGCCTTTTCTGCATTGGTTGAGATGATTATATGATTTTTATTTTTAATTCTGTTTAAGTGGTGAATTACATTTATTGATTTGCAAATGCTGAACCAGCCCTGTTTTCCTGGAATGAAGCCCACTTGATCATGATGTATTATCTTTTTAATGTACTATTGGATCCGATTAGCTAGAATTTTATTAAGGATTTTTGCATCTATATTCAACAGGGAAATTAGTCTATAATTTTCTTTTCTTGATGAGTCTTTGTTAGATTTTGGTATCAGTGTTATATTTGCTTCATAAAAAGTATTTGGTAGTGTTCCAACCCTTTCAATTTCATCGAAAAGCTAATAGAGGATCGGTGTTAATTCTTCTGTAAAAATTTGGTAGAATTCTGCCATGAATCCATCAGGTCCAGGACTTTTATTTTTTGGAAGGCCTTTTATTGCTGCTTTGATTTCAGAACCTGAGAGAGGTTGTTTTAGATTTTCAATGTCTTCTGGTGTTAATCTGGGGGTGTGGTATGTGGCCAAGTATCATATCTTCCAGATTATTGAACTGGAAGTATACATTTTCAAAATAAATTCTGATATTCTTCTGGATTATGGTTGAATTTGTGGTGACATCTCCATTTTCATCTTTGATTTTATTGATTTGCTTCATTTCAATCTTCTTTTTGGTGAGGCTGGCAAGGGGTCTGTGGATCTTGTTTATTTTTTCAAAGAACCAATTCTTTGTTTTGTTGATAACAAATTCTTTGTTGTTTTATTGTTTTTTTGTTCTCAATTTCAGCTCTGATTTTAATTATTTCCTGTATTCTATTAGCTTTTGGATTGGATTGTTCCTCTTTTTGTAGGAGTTTGAGTTGTAGCATAAAACTATTTATTTGGGCTCTTTCAAGATTTTTGATGTATTCACTCAGTGCTATAAATTTACCTCTTAAGAATGCTTTTGTACTATCCCAGAGATTTAGATATGTCATTTCATCATTCTCATTCATTTCCAAGAATTTCTTGATTTCTGATCTCAGTTGATCTTTTATCCATTCTTCATTTAAAAGGGTGTTATTCAATTTCCATGTATTAGAGTAGTTTCCATTGTTTTTCTTGTTGTTGATTGCTAAGATCATGGCATTGTGGTCTGACAGGATACATGTGACTATATCAACTTTTTTGAATTTGTTATGTTTAGCTCTGTGGACTAGGATGTGGCCCATTTTTGAGAAGGATCTGTAAGCTGCTGAGAAGAAGGTAAATTCAGCCGATTTAGGATGGAATATTCTGTAGATATCTGTTAAGCCCAATTGATTAATAGAGATGTTCAGATTGGAGATATCTTTGTTGATTTTTTTGTTTTGATGATCTGTCCAATGTTGATAATGGTGTATTGAAGTCCCCCAGTACTATTGTGTTGAGGTCAATGAGGGGTTTAATGTCCTTGAGTAATTTTTCCATATATTTGGGGGAATTGTGATTGGGGGCATAAATGTGAATTATTGTTAAGTTTTCTTAGTGAATTGTCCCTTAGAGTATGATGTAGTGTCCATCTTGCCTTTTCTGAGTAGTTTTGGGTCAAAATTAACTTTATCAGATATTAGGATCGCCATCTCAGCTTGCTCTTTTGGGCCACAGGCCTGATAGACATTTTGCCAACATTTCACCTTCAGTCTGTGTCTACTTTTGAGTATGAGGTGTGTCTCTTGTAGATAACATATTGTTGGATTTTGTTTTTTGATCCAGTAAGCCAATCTGTGTCTCTTATATGGGACATTGAGACCATTCACATTCAGAGTTAGAATAGATATGGGAATCTGAGTCCCAGACTTTGCGATTGTTGCTGTGTTTTGCACCATCTTGGGTTTCTTTTGATGTGTATATAATTATAGCCATTCTCTTGTTTAGAGATTTAGGGAATTATTAGCATGTTCTTCTGAATGAAGAATGTCCTTGAGAATATTCTGTAATGCAAGGTTTGTGTTCATGTATCATGCTAGCTTGAATTCATCAGTGAAGTATTTAATTTCCTCATCACATTTAAATTTGAGTTTTGCAGGGTATATTATTTTTTGCTGAAAATTGTTTTCTTTCAAGGCTTGAAAAATATTGTTCCAAGCTCTTCTGGCCTTTATTGTCTGATCTGAAAAATCTATAGTGATTCTAATTGGTCTGCTTCTGAATGTGACTTGGGGCTTCTCCCTAGCTGTTTTTAGAATTCTTTCTTTAGTTTCTCTGTTAGTCATTTTATATATGATACATCTTGGTGAATTTCTCATTTGGTTAGGTCTGTTTGGTGTCCTATAGGAATCTTGGATATGGTATTCCGGGTAAATCCTGATATGAGGAAAGTTCTCCTTGATAATTTCATTTAATATGTTCTTAATACCTCCTGTTTGTTGTTTGATGTTTTTTTCCAGCCCAAATACTCTCAGGTTATTTCTTCTCATCTCATCAAATATTACTTTGAAGTTCTGGTCATGCATGATAAGTTTCTTTTCTTGTCTGTCTTCCTTGAACTTGACATTGCTCAACCTGTCTTCATTATCTGATGTACATTTTTTTGAGAGCTGAAGTTCTATTTTCTGTTGAGTTTACTCTGGTGTTAGTATCTTCTAGTGAGAATTTGATTTGATTGACAGCATTTTTCAATTCTGATAGTTCTACTACATCTCTCTTCAGGGTGTCTAACTCTTTATAAATATAGTCTTTCATTTCATGGAATTATTCCCTTTTTCCTTATTAAAGTTGTCTCTCATCACCTGAAACTGATCTCTGATCTCTTTTCTTAATTCATTTTTCAGCTCCTTGATTGAGTTACTAATCATACTGTTGGTATATTTTTCTTGGTTTTCATCCAGGATCCCTGCCATGGAGTCCTTGGATAGAGAGCTGTGAGAGTGAGGATGGGAGTTATTATCCCTTTTCCTCATTTTCAGATACAGGGGATGTGACCTGAAGACCGACAATGTGTATTACTGTTGTAAGGGTTATTGGAGATCCTTATGCCTTTGCTTTTTCCCAAGTAGCTAGGGTGCTACTTGGGAAGCACAGATTAACAGCTGCCAGTCCAGTCAATGAAGAAATGTGAGCCTATAGGTGCATATATTAAACAGTTTCAACTAAAACCATTATAATGGTGGTTAGGACCTGTAGGAGCAGTTTTGTTCCATGAGAGCTGTTACAATATGTTAAGATAGCCAGCATATACCCATTTTGAAGAATGACCTTCACTTCAGTTAACAGAGCCTCTGTAAATGGGAGGAAGAACAATTTAGAAATCCAAAGAAGTGGGGTAGGGAGGTAGTGTGGAGCTCATGACTTAGAATAAAGAACTAGAAGTTGTTAGCATGGATTCAGCTATTCAATTAGGAATAAGGAAAAGATAGAAATGGGCTTTGAGTGAAGAAGAGAGAGAATAGAATATAATTTAGGAATCAAGAGAGTATAGGGGAGAAGGGATTAATTTGAAGCATCATTCACTTCAACCCCTGGACATTATGATCTAGTTTGCTATCTTGACCAATTGTGAACAGTGAGAAAGTGAAGGAGGTATAGGAACTGCTGGAGGAAGAAAGAACAAGAAAGAAAGAGAAAGAAAAAAAGAGAGAAAAAGAAAGAAAAAACAGACCCTAGGGGAAGCAGGGATAGCAGTGGTAAAATACAGGAGGCGTAAAAGAGATATTAATGATTTGGGTGATTGCATAAGGGTAGAAGCTCACATACGTAGCATAAGAATGTCAGGCACAGTATACTTCAGATACTAAATGTGCTGACCAGAATCCCTCTTTTCAGAAGGGAGGATAGCGATAGACAAGATAAACAGAAGGGAAGAAGAGAGAAGGTGTGGAGAAAAGGAGACAAAATGAAACGAACAAGCAAACAAAGACAAAAATCATAAAAAAGGAACAAAAGAAGAAGAAAAAAAACCAAAGAATAAAAAAGGAGAGAGAAAAAATCCAGAAAACAAAAGAATTATATAAACCAAAATAGCTAGCATTTTTATACGTCCATGGACTGATCAACTTTTCCAGTTATTGTGCCAGTACCTGTCGAGAACAGGAGAAAAAAGAAGTGAAGAAAAAATGTATATATACACATACACAAAGTCAGATAAAAAGTAAAAAATTCTTAATGAAAACTTGGAACTGTAGACAGTAAGAGTGTCTCTGAGTCCTTTGGGAGGAGATGTTCACTGTTGGTCTGGGTTTCAATATTACGGTCTCTCAGTCTGTGGTTATGTGATCTTACACAGAGGACTGGGATGTCCTCAGTTTCCTGGGATTTCTAGGAGGGGAATCCAATGAAAAGGTCTGATTCTGGAATGCTCTGAATTTTGCCAGCCTCCCAGGGGAACTGAAAGCCAGAAGCCTTAATGAGCAGGGAATATGAGATGATTTCTATTCTCCTTCTGCTGGAAGTTGCATGCACTGTCTGTTGTGGCAGAAGACTCAGAACCTTTAACATGTCATGTAATCCTTCTGGCTGGGGGGCTGGTGGACAGGGCTGGGAATTGCTCCCTTTATTCCACTAACCAAAGTCCTCCTAAGCAAGGTGGAGCCTGGGCCTGGCCAAGGCCTTCTCTTCCTGGATCAGACTGTGGTCAGTGACTGTCTCCTTACGCAGCTTTCAGAGCCTGGTCTAAAAAGCCAGAGAGTGCTATCTCCTGGTGCTTATAATGGCAGCTTGGCTTTTCCACCAAGCAGCCTGTTCCACTGGGCACCTCTGCGGGTTGCTTCCCAACACAGTTCTCACCAGATGCAGTATATGAGCTGGGTGGGTGTCTGCAAATGAGCTCACCCAATGCTCTGCTTTTATAAAGCACGGGTTTCCAGCAGCGATCCAGTCGCTGATTCTGTTCAGCTCCACCCCTGCTCGCCGGCTGCTAGCCACCACCATTCACCATCTGCCCGCCTGCCCCCCATCCACCTGCCTCCTGTCGGTGGAATGTAAACAAAGCCAAGCTGCTGCGTCCCTGGAAGGAAGGATAAAAATCCCTTCTTTTTTTCTCCACATGAATCTCCCAGAGTGCAGTTCCTCAAAAAAGCTGCGCAAACTAGCACTACAGGTTCATAAATATATTCCCCAGAATGCACCTCGAAAAACTGAAGATGAATTGGGATTTTCCCATTCAGACTCGGAGCCGCAGGAAAAGCCGTCTCCCTTCAGCTTGCCATCTTCCTTCTCCCAAAATAAACTTTATTGGATGTTAAGAGCATAATGCCAGCTTGCTTATTTGGGCCCCAGCCTGGTGGACATTTTGCCAACCTTTCACCTTCAGTCTGTTTTTCACCTTCAGTGTCTGTTTTTGATTGTGAGGCATGTCTCCTGTAGGCAGCATATTGCTGGATTTTATTTTATGATCCAGTGAGGCAATCCATGTCTTTTGTTTGGGGCATTGAGTCTATTCACATTCAGAGTGAGAATAGATATGATTATCTGGGTCCCTGATATTGTGAGTATTGCTGTGTTTTGCCTCATCTTGGATATCTTTTGGTGTGATTTGTGGCTTACTGACTTTCTTTTGCTGATGGGTTTTGGAAGTTGTTTGCATGTTCCTCTGAATGAAGTATGTCCTTGAGAATTTTCTGTAGTGCAAGCTTTGTGCTCATGTATCTTTCTATCTTGAATTTATCATTGAAATATTTAATTTCCCCATTACATTTAAAGCTGAGTTTTGCAGAGTATATTATCTTTGGCTGAAAATTTTTTTCTTTCAAAGTTTGAAGAATATCATTCAATGCTCTCCTAGCCTTTATTGTCTGATCTGAGAAATCCATAGTAATCTGTATTGCTCTGCCTCTGAATGTGATTCAGTGTTTTTCCTTAGCTGTTTTTAGGATTCTCTCCTTAATTTCTCTGTTATTCATTTTATAAATGATGTGTCTTGGTTGAATTTCTCATTTGGTTAGGTCTGTTTGGTGTCCTATAGGCATCTTGAATTTGGTTTTCTGGATCCATTCTGATATGGGGAAAATTCTCCTTGGCAATTTCATTTAGAAGGTTCTTAATGTCCCTTGTTTGTTGTTGAAAGTTTTCTTCAATCCAAATTAGTCTCACTTTGTTTCTTCTCATCTTGTCAACTTGGAAGTTGTGATCATGTACAATAATTTTCTTTTCTTGTCTGTCCTCCTTTAACTCGACGTTGCTCAGTCTGTCTTTGTTATCTGATGTTCATTCTTTGAGAGCTGAGGTTCTATTTTCTATTGAGTTTACTCTGATATTAGTATCTTCCAATGAGCTTTTGATTTAGTTGATGTAATTTTCAATTCTAAGAGCTCTGCTACATCTCTTTTGAAAATGTTTAGCTCTTTATATATATGATCTTTCATCTCCTAGAATTGCTCTCTTATTTGTTTCCTTAAATTTTCTTTCAATTCTTTGATTGATTTACTAATCATATTTTAGGTTTTCATCTAAGACCCCGACCATGAACACCTTGGATGGAGAACTGTGGGATTGAGGTGGAGGATTGTTTCCCTTTTCCCTCATTTTCAGTTACAGGGAGTGTGGTTTGATGTCTGACAGAGAATAATTGTCTTAGGGGCTTTGCTGATGGTATTGGAGCTTCTTTTCTCTTTGCTTAGCAGGGCTGGGGAACATTTGGTTAGCACAGTTCAATGGCTGGCACCCCAATCAGTGAAGTATTGTGGACCTTTAGGTTTTCCAATACCTCAGGGGATATGGGATAGAAGTCAATAAGTGCACTCAATGCATATAACAGACAATGTCAACTGTGGCTGTTGCAGTTTTTATTAGCCTCTATAGGAGCATTCAGATTAGCATTTTACTTCCATGAGAGCTCTCACACTATATTTATTTAGGAAGCAAACACTTGTTTTCAAGTAAGGCATTCTTTTCTGTTTAGCAGGACCTCTGTAGGTGAGAAAAAAAAAGTCCAGAGAACAAGGGGAATGAGGTAGTGCGGTAGTGTGGAACTTGTGGATTAGGACATAGAGCTAAAAGGGAGTAGAGATGATGTAGGCCATTCTGCTAAGAATAAGGAAAGGAGAAATGAGATGAGAGTGGGGTAGAGACTTTGAGGGAGAATGAGAGAGAATAGAATACAGTTTAGGAATTGACAGAATAAAGGGAAAAATAGGGTAGTAGAGAGTGGAGGTCTCTTCAGCCCAAGGAGACTAAGGACTAATTTGCTATATTACAGGCCTCCATAGGTCAAACCCCAGTGATATGGATACAGCAGCCAAACATAAGAAGTCACAGTGACAGTAAAAGTCAACCAAACAGACAAACAAACAAAAATATATACATGCAGGAATACCAATTTCAATAACAACAATAGCATAAGTAAATACATAAAAATAAAATCAAAGAAAAAAGAGAGAGAAAAGAAAAAGAGTCGGGAAAGTTCTGAATTATCACCACGTACCTTGGGTTATGTGTTCACAGCTGACTTCTAGGTGGAGTCACTTTCCAGTTGAGTTTGTTGCAGGGAATGATTTTTGGTGATCTCAGCTGACAGTTAGATTCCCAGGAGGCCTCCCATTATTTTTCTCCTGTGGGTTGCAAACAATGACCTTCCCTGCTTCCTATGAGAACAGACATCAGGGCCACCTGAGTTGTACTCTTGAGCAGTTTAGTGTCTGCCTGCCCCAACTGCTATTCCTCTTCAACTGAGAACCCAGAAGCTGATGAAAATCTTGTGGATTCTGACGCAGCTGTAAGGGACTCTTACTGTTCCATGTAGTTTGGCCAGCCTGGATTGAGTTCCCTGTGACCATTATCACCCCACTCTTTGGTGTCTTGAGGTCCCCACTTGCCCCAAGTGATGATGTAAGGGGCAGTCACAACCTCAGCAAGTGGAGGCAGGCATGAAGGAGATACCAGCCCAGCTAGACCAGTGTTTGTGGAGATCTCAAATGGAACCCTAGGGGATATGGAATCCCAGGCCCCCTTGGAGAGTCCAGGACCTATGGGATTGTGTCTGTACACAGAAATCAGGGTCTGAAAGTGAAGAAAGGCACTGAGTCCAGGCTGCCCCATTTGTTTGTAGGTCCCTGAGGCTGCCCTGTCTGAGAATTTAAGGCAGTATCTGTTGGACCTGCAGCCCGAGTCCACCCTGGCTGATTAGGTCCTATTGAGCAGAGTCCTGGTCACAGACTCCCCCCACAGTTCCAGGGTGTAAGGGGGTGGGTGGGAAGCCTCTAAATGCAAGTTGCAGGACCAGAAGGGAGGGTTTGCCAGTCCCACATAGCCCCCAGGGCAGACAGTCAAAACACTGGGGATTTGGAGCAGCTCCTGCAGACTAAGCTCCATAATTTGCACTCTAGATGGTGGTTTTGATTTCACTTTTGATGAAGCAGTGTCCTGTACCACCCTCTGGGAGGTTTAAAGATGGCGGTGCTGCCCTGCTTCTTCATGTGTTCAGATGTAAGGTCTCTAATTCGTGTGTATTAAAGCAGAATCAGGGCTGCTACGGCTACCGCTGCCGCTGCCGCTGCAGTCTGGGAGCCCAGGGGTCCCACACCCAGGTTCCGCAGAGCGCACACCTTTGTGTCTGAGTTAAATTAATTGTGTGCATGTTCCTCCCCTCTGGACTAATTCCCCGCCTGCTGGCAGGATAACTGGAAGTGGTGGTGTAACTTTCAAATTGTCCATGACTCTGTGTTACTAAACTTCCTTCCTTGGATAGTAATGAATTTGGGGAGAAATTTTGCTGTTCACCCACCTCACAGTAAGGCACTTCTCCCACTATTGAGATTTCTCGTTCAGCTCTGCTCAGTGACCACCACTGACGTCTATCTATCTATCATCTATCTATCTATCATCTATCTATCTATCTATCTATCTATCTATCTATCATCTATCATCTATCATCTATGTATCTATGGATTTGCACCATGCTAGAGCTGGAAGGGACTTCATAATTAGCTGATTCCATCCTCTTCATTTGATAAATGTGGAAACTGAGACCCAGAGGGAGGAAGTGACCAGCTCAAGGGCAAACCCTTTCTGATGCTAGACCTGGGACGATAACCCTGATCTGTCCACTCCAGGGATATCAAGTACAAGATGGCTTAATAAAAGGAGCTAATACATATGAAATTATTGAAATACTGGAGGTGCAAAGGTCAGGAGAAGCTGCTCACACTTGGTTTTGGGGCTGGCTGTCACATAATTTTACACCACAGGAAATTGTCACCAATGTCTTGCAATATTGTCACCAATATTGTCTTACAAGTGATTTGTAAGCCTAGAGATTTCTGTAAAATCTCCCATCTGCTGAAGTCCATGTTTGTATCTGCTCAATGCAGAGAAACAACATTTTAGCCTTGGGCTCTGACCCTTTCCAGCCTCTGTTGACAAAATTTGAAGTATAACTTTGGAGCAGACCATTCTGGAATAGGTAGCTCCAGGCTTGTGGCCATTGTGAAGCAGGGGAAAATGTAGAAGGGCCACCCTTGGAGCTATTGACGCCTTTCTGACCCAAAAGTTCCTGCTTTATTGGGAAGATGCTACTCCAGCTGCTGGCTGGAGAATCACTTGCTCTGCCACAAATAGGACACAAAGCCCAGAGAGCACTTGCGAATTTGGAAGCTTTCATGCACATACCAGCTTGAGGCCTCTGCTTCCTCCACATGGTGAAGAAGGCACCTGTCAAAAGGTGCCCCTGGAAAGAGAAGCCACAGGAACAACCTCCACTCCATTTCCACCTTCTGAAACTAAGTGCATATGAGAAAGAGTTTGGATAATGCAGGGATTTCCAGATTCTGCCAGCCAGGCAGACAAGCCAAGAGGAAACTGAGTGCTGATCCAACATGTCAGTCACTGGGAAACCCAATTCATCCTCTCACATTCACTTGGGGAGGCTCTTCCCTGGGGCAGCACCTCTGGCTCTCCTTGCACTGGCTGTTTCCTGTTCCTCTGGGACTGGGTATACAACACCAAACTGTAAATGTAGCTCAGTTCCATCTCGCTTATTCTTGGTTTCTGCCCACTACCCATGAAGGTTCATTGTTCTTTTCTCCTGGTCACACAGTCACCTTCATCTGAAGGCCCTGCCTCTGTGCAGGATGGCCTGCTGGACCTGTTGGGTGGACACATCTCTCTTCTTCAGGGGTGAAGTTTCAGCAAGCCCACTTAGTACACAGCTAAGTCCTGCACTTGCACTAAACAGCTCCAATGAGGTGCACAATTTGACCTCCAAATGCCTGAAACCTGTTCAATGGCATTGATCACAAACTTAGGCAGAGGACGGTGGGTGTTCTATATCGATCCATTAAATATCCATTAAATTTCCATTATATAATCAGAGCATGAGCAGGTAACTAACAAAAGGAGTACAAATGACAAGGGGAGAACAGTCCAACTCAGAGGTAATTAAACTCCAGTTTGAAAGATGCAAATAAAATATTTCACCTGAATTTGTTTTAAAAACTTAATGCTCAATGTAGTTTGAAAATTATACTGTTTGGTTGGTATATAAGTTCATTTATTAGGAAAAAGAAAATTTCTGATACAGATGAAAGTCATGTGGTTCAGCCTAGTAATCCTATAGCTAAGTGCTTCTAAGGAGGAAAAAACAACCTGTTATCCATTTCAGTGCTTTTTATTATTGTGAAAATGAAAGATTGCCTCAAATTTTCAAAATTGGGCATCATCAAACAATTGAATTAGTTAGAATTTATGCTGCCATTAAAATATATATAAATATTATGTGTCATATGGAAGTAGTCATGGCATAGAATGGAATAAAGAACATTGTAAAGCGGTAGTCAATTACCTTTTATGAGAATATAAATATACATGTGTATATATGCATTTGTGCATGTATGAGCATATATATATGTACATATATATATATGTGTGTGTGTGTGTGTGTGTATCGGTATAGGTGTGTGTGTGTGTGTGTGTGAAAAAGGCAGTTATCGCACATGATTTCCAAGTTTCTGTCAATAATAGGAGGGCTGGGGAAAAAAGGAGAATGAAATGTCCCATCCCTTTCTTCCTCTTCCTGAAATTTTTCATTCTGTTTCTGTTTTCTGATAAAATTGCAGTGTGTGAGAAGAGATTTCATATCTTGATGTATTCTTGATGACTCTGTTGTAACTAGAAATTATGATTATTTTGCCATTTATTATACAAACAACATTAGGGCCACATGAACAGAAATGAAAATCTTGGCTGACAATCCTGCCACCCTAATAAGTCAGCTTCCTTTTATTCTTGTTCCCTGCCTGTTCTAATCCATATGCAAGCAGTATCTGTTCCCATAATAATGTTCTTAACAATGTTCTTACAACACAGACACAATTTTTCTGTCCTTTATATTAGCTATTCTTACATTCTTAAAGTTAAAGCATTCTCCCTGTTGCTGTAGGGTCCCTTTACCTGCCTGTGTCTGGATTTCTTAGGCTCCTCCCTGTAGTCTTTGGTAACACGGAAGGTGGGGACACAGCTTGGCCAGCCCTGACCATAGCTCTCAATGGCTGGGCCTGGCCTGATGCCTGGCCAGGAGAGAGCACCTGGTTAAGGTGGTACTACAGCTAGGTTGGGGAAGTCACTAGAATCTGTGTTCTTCCCCTGATGATGGTCTTGTATCTGTTTCTCAGGCTCTGAAGCATCCTGGAATCTGACTTAGACATTGAGCCTTGGATAAAGGTGTGACCTCGGCTTTATCTTACATGGCTGTGTTAACCAGCTTCCATTACTGTGACCAAAATACCTGGAAGAGCAACTTAGAGGAGGAAAGATTAAAATTGGCTCATATTTTCAGAGGTTCAGTGGGCCAGCTCCTTTGCTTTGGCCCTGAGGTGAGGCAACAAAACATCACGGGGGACCGGGAGAAGAACATGAAACAGAGAGAGAAAGAGAAAAAGTGAGAGGGAGAATGGGACAGAGGACAAGATATAACCTTCCAGAGCATACCCCACTGAGCTACTTCTTCTGATTGAACGTGAACTCCTCCAATTTCTACCACCTCCCAACAATGCATTCAAATTATTAAGCACCAAATGGATTAATCTGCTGATGAAGTTAGAACCCTCACAATCTGATCTTTTCCTGAAAGATCACCTCCGAGCACTGCTGCATTGTGAACCAAGCCTTCAACTCAGGAAGCTTGAGGGGCAGTCCAGCCCCAAACCATGACAGTGAATGAGCTGAGGAGTGGGAAGGGAACCCGTAAGCATCCTGCACTCCTGTGTGTCTGGCTCTGGGCTTTCCCAACAGCCTAGGGCAGTAGAGTGCAGGCGCAGCGTGTGGGGTTATTCTGGAAAGTGCACAGTCCTATAGATATACATTTATATCTGTTACACTGGGGAAATATAGAAGAGTCAAGAGGCTGGGGCATGGGTGATTTTGGGATTCTGGATTAGGATCAGGGGCATATCATATCATTCCTACATATGTATTTATGATTATACAACAACATAACTCTTCAATAAAATTTAAAAGATTATTACTAAGACCAATATAAAAAAAAAGAAAAAAAGGGACTTGGGCACCAGATCATGTCGTGTTCCAGTGCCTTCTCTCTCACTTATCTGCTGGGATATGGTTTAGACCATGATTCCATGCTATGACTGTGACTTAGCTTCTTTAACTACAAACCAGGGGTAACAGTAGTAGCTAGCTCTTATGGTTGTTGTAAAGGGGGAACCATCCCAGAAGCTGATGTCATTCCTCCACGAGATACCCACTTAACGCATAAGTTCTTCTGGGGGAAACTGCAACAGGTGAAACCCAACGTGGTCATCCATGTTTTGGGATTACCCCTGGATAACAAAGTATATATACATTTATTACAGTTGGTTTGATAATGTTTCCCCCTCAATTGTATCTCTATGTACTTCTAATAAAAAAATAAAGATCAAATGAGATGTAATGCATGGGGATTTTGCAACCGTACCTGAGCTCTAGCTGGAGCCTGAGTCATGTTGGTTACTCTACTGTTGGTGTTGACATCTTCAGGTTCAGTGTTTCACCCTCAGTTTATAGATGGAGAAAGTGCAAGTCAAAGCGCTTGAGTGATCTGAGTTTACAAAGATGGTAAATTGAGAGCATGTCACAACTTGCCAATACAGACAGTTGACCCTGCCAATGCCATGTTCAATCTTTCTTAAACTTGGTTGGATATTTGAATCACCTAGAGAGGATCCTGGACACTCTCAATGTCACATCTGCCACAAGGCAATAAAATTAACATTTCTGGGGGTGATACCAGGCACTAGTATTTTAAATACTCCTTGGGAGAATTCATTATGAAGGCAAGTTTGAGGACCTGTGGTCCAGCGTCCGAGGTGATGCCTTCACCAAAGAGTGACCAGTGACAGGAAGAGGGAAAGGAAAGCAAACTGTTCACGGATCCCATTGCTCAACTAGCTTACTTAAGTGCTAGTGATGGAAGCACTCACTACCTTGAGAGAAGAGGATTGTAAGTGACTGATAAATTGTATTTTGCATTGACAGGAGCATTTTATGTTGACTGTATATGCTGATCTTCCTCCAGAAAAGTAGATAGATTTGTATAGTGGACAAAAATAAAAATAGTTCATATTTTACATGAATTTCCAACTGTACTTTGTTATAAACACTAGAATTGCAGTTTTATTAGAAGTTTAAATTAATTATTTACAATGATATGAAAGGTCAAAATTCTTGAGCACTTAGTGTAATATGATATTATTATATATTTTTTTTAAACATATGGCAGTTATGTTGATCTTCTTGGGATGCCATAACAAAATGCTGCTGGATGGGTCACTTTAACAATAGTTCATTTTCTCATGTTCTGGAGTCTAGAAGTGTGTACTTTTCAGGTGGATTTGGTTTCTGATGAGGACTCTCTTTCTAGCTTGTACTTGCTGTGTTCTCTGTGAGCTCCTGTCCCCTTTCCTCCGTGAGGGAGGGTGGAAAAGAGATTCAGTCTCTTTCCTCTTAGGGTTTCACTTTTATGACCTTGTTTAGGGTTCATTACCTCCTAGAAACCCAGTCTCCAAATACAGTTATATTGGAGGTTAGGGCTTCACTCTATGAACTTGAGAGGAATAGAACTCAGTTCACAGAACCAGTTTTACCTTTTCTACACACCCTGTGAATTATTTAAATATTTTGAGGATAAGAATACAGAATTAATCAAAGACAGATATCCCAAGTGACACAACAGATTTAGAATACAGAACCTGCTTCTTTTTTAAAATGTATTCATTTTTTAAAATTTGTTCAACATAGTCTTACCGATCGGAGGGAATCATTGTTACATATTCATGCACACATGAATATTGACGAAGTAAGTTAAGGCCCACTCTCGTCCAGGATCTCCCTGCTTTGTCCACTCCCTGCGGCAATACCCCCATGTTATAGAAAGAAATAAGCATATACTTGTATATTAATTTTTGAATTTCTGAGTTTCTCTGCCTGTGTGTGTGTATTTGGGCTTCTCATGGAAGTCAAGATTTCCCAGTTGCATTGATAAACTCCCTAATCCCTTCCTTCTCTCCATACCTCCCTCCCTTCTCTCCCCATACTCATAGTTATGGTTCCCACAGCTTATGTGAAATTTCAACTATATTTGTTGCATTTATTATTTAAACTTAGCTAACTTGCATCCTGTCTTAGATTTTGCTCTAGCTTCTGCATATGAGAGAAAACGTTTGATTCTTAAGTTTCTAAGTTTGGGATATTTCACTCAGCATAATTTTTTCTATCTCCATCTATTTGGCTCCAAATGCCATGATGTGGTTCTCTCTAGCAGCAGAGTAGAACTGCATTGTATATATGTACCACAGTTTTTGAATCCACTCTTCCTTCAGCGAGGGGCATCTAGGTTGGTTCCATAGTGTAGCTGTTGTAAATTGAGCTGCTATAAACATTGATATAGCTGTGTCTTTGTAGTATGTCTATTCTAGCTCTTTTGGGAAAATACCGAAGAGTGGGATAGCTGGGTCATAAGGTGGTTCCAGCCTGTTTTTTGAGGAGTCTTCACATTTCTTTCCAGTGTGGTTATACAAGTTTGCAGTCTCACCAACAGTGTGTTATTGTTCATTTCTTCCCACAACCCCTCCAGCATCTGTTATTGTTCATATTCTTCATTTTTGCCACCCTGGAGTGAGTTGGAACCTTAGTGAAGTTTGATTTGCATTTTTCTGATTGCTAGCGATGTAGAACTTTTTCTCATATATTTATTGGCGTTTTGGACTTCCTCTGTTGAGAAGTTTCTGTTTAGTTCCCTAGCCCACTTATTGATTGGATTATTTGTGGTTCTGTTGTTCAGTTTCTTGAGTTCTTTATATATTCTAGATATTAGTCCCCTGTCAGAGGTGTAGCAGGCAAAGATTTTCTCCCGTTCTTTAGGTTCTCTCTGGACACTATTGATGAATCCTTTAGTTGTGCAGAAGCTTTTCAGTTTAATAACATCCCACTCTTTTATTCTTGGCTTTAATTCTTGCTTTATGTGAGTCTTGTTAAGGAAGGTCGTGCCTACACTGATGTTTTGGAGTATTGATCCTATTTTTTCATCTAGCAATTGTATAGTTGCTGATTTAGTTCCAAATTATTTGATCCATTTTGATTTGATTTTTATGCAGGGTGAGAGATAAGGATCTAATTTCAGTTGTCTGCATATGGTTGTCCGTTTTGTCCAGCGCCATTTGTTGTGCAGGCTGTCTTTCTTCCACTGCTTTTGCTCCTTTGATCAAATATCAGATGGTTAAAGGTTTGTGGGTTTGTCTGAGTACCTTCTAGTCTGTTCCATTGGTCTTCATATCTGTTTTGATACCAATACCACACTGTTTTTGTTTCTATAGCTCTACAGTATAATTTCCAGTCAGGTATTGTGATACCTCCTGGTTTCTCTTTCTTATTTGGTAATGTTTTGGTTGTTCTGGGCTTCCTGTTATTCCAAATGAATTTGAGAATTGCTTTTTCTATATCCATGAAGAATGTCATAGGTATCTTTATGAGAATTGCATTGAGTCTGTACAGGGCTTTTGGTAGAATGGCCATTTTAATTATATTGATTCTGCCTAATCAAGAACATGGAATATTTTCCCATCTACTTAAGTCTTCTGAAATTTCTATTCTTTTCTTTCTTTCTTTTTAGAGAGAAAAATAGTGAGAGAGAGAGAGAGAGAGAGAATATCAATTTTTTATTGAGTTTTTCGCATGGCTTTTGTTGTTCTGACATTTAGCTGTGTACGTGGGTGCTGGGATTTGAACCCATGTACTTGTGCATGCCAGGCAAGAACGGTAACTGCTGAGCCACTGCTCCAGCCCTGAAATTTCTTTTTTTAAATGTTCAGTAGTTTTCATTGTAGATAACCTTTATTTCCTTTGTTAGATTAATGCCCAAGTATTTTATTCTTTTTAAGGTTATTGTGAATGGGACACATTTCCAGATTTCTTCTTCAACAGAGTCACTGCTGGAATATTGGAAAGCTATTGATTTATGAGTGTTGATCTTGAAGCCAGCCACTTTTCTGAATTCATTTATAATCTCTAGAAGTCTTCTGATTGAGCTTTTTGGGTCTGCTAGATATAGAGTCATGTCATTGGCAAGTAGAAGTGGTTTTATTCCTTTGATTTCCTTCTCTTTTCTGATAGCTCTGACTAGGGTTTCAAGGACTATATTGAACAAGACTGGTGAGAGTGGATAGCCTTGTCTTATTCCTGAATTTAGTGGGAATGCTTTCAGTCTTTATCTGTTAAGTATAATATTGGCTATGGGTTTGTTATAAATGGCTCTTACAATTAAAGTATTTTCATTTGATACCTATCTTCTCCAGAGTTTTGAGTATAAATGGGAGTTGAATTTTATTGAAGGTTTTTTTCTGCATCAATTGAGATGATCATATGGTTTTCATCTTTAATTCTGTTTAAGCGGTGAATTATGTTCATTGATTTGCGTTTAAGTTGAACCAGCCTTGAGTTCCTGGAATGAAGCCCAGTTGATCATGATGTATTATCTTTTTGATGTGTTTTTTGGATGTGATTTGCTAGGATTTTATTGAGGCTTTTGTGTATATGTTCATCAGGAAAATTGGTCTGTACTTTTCCTTTCTTGACATGTCTTTGTTGGATTTTTGGTTATCAGGGTTATATTTGCCTCATAAAAACTATTTTGGATGGTTTTGACCCTTTCAATTTCATGGAATAGCTTACTAAGGAGTGGTGTTAATTCTTCTGTAAAGGTATGGTAGAACTCTGTTGACAATTCATCAGGTCCTGGGATTTTCATTTTTGAAAGTACATTGATTGCTGTTTCAATTTTACTATGTGAGATTGTTTGGTTTAGATTTTCAATGTCCTCCATGACAGTTTGGGAATATTGTATGTGGCTAGGTACTTGTCTATTTCTTTCAGGTTAACCAACTTGGAAGAGTATAGCTTTTCAAAATAAGTTCTAATAGTCCTCTGGATTTCGGTTGAGTCAGTAGTGATGTCTCCATTTTCATCTTTGACTTTGTTGATTTGCTTTACTTCATTCTTCCTTTTGTGAGGTTGGCTAGAGGTTTGTCGATATTATTTATTTTTTCAAAGAACCAACTCATTCTTTTGTTGATTCTTTGTACTTTTTTTTTTTGTTCTCAATTTCATTGATTTCAGCTCTTAGTTATCTCCTGCCTTGTGTTGGGTTTGGGATTGACTTGTTCCTATATTTGTATGGATTTGAACAGAACTCACTTCCAAGACCCATATTGTTACTTTATCCATGATCCTCACCTGTATTTATGTCAAAATGCATTCCCTTTTTGTCAATGTGAATTTTACCTGTGTGTCACTTAATTTTCCTATAAATTTCTTTTAAGAAATTGGCAAAAGAAAAAAAAACAGCAGACATCTGTTAATTCTTACCTACCCATCACAAATTGATTGGTTGTTTATTTTATTTCAAATTAGATAGCCAATATTATCTGATTCATACTGGAGGATGCTCACAATCTAGAGGAGGAGACAGAAGGGCAAATCAACAAGATCGTCTGGTGTAAAACTACTTTGACCGTGGTCCAGGTCTTCGAGGGAGCTCAAAGCAGGACATCTGCCTGGATGGGGATGGGGAGATGGAAGGTTAATGACATGGCAATCCATCCATTTTATTTTGGACAGAGAAATTAGATGAAGAATTGGAAGGGAAGATGATATCCCAGGTGAGAGTAATAAGCATGCAAAGAGAAACCTCAAAAAGTCAGACACAGCTACACATAAGCACATTTCAGGCAAGGTGGACTCCTTACACACCCAAATTTATTTCCCTGACAAGTCTCACTAATGCTGTGGTTCTTGAATATTGTTATTCGGTCACACAGCCAGTAGTAACAACCATAAAAACAAACAATCCTTACAGAAATATATCTAACTATTTCAGACATTTTTCTCCCTTAATTCTTATTACAATTTTTGTGGGGTAGGTTCGGTTATCATCCTCATTTTACAGCCTACTTCATCGAGGCATGAGTGGAAGAGAACGCTTTCTACAAAGACTTGCCCAGCTGAAAATGCTGAATGTGGACGTGGCTTTGTAAGTGTGTTTCATGTGAGTGTTCAATCCTGGGATACTTAAATGATAACTGGAATTACCAAATGCCTTTCAATGCTGTGAAATGATTGACACATGTACCGAGCCAGCATTCCCACAGGGGGAGGCATGCTATGTATTTATCTATTGGCCCACAGGGGTGTGAAGGAGCTGTGATTCTGCTTCAGGCGGACTGACCAGCAAGTCAGTCTGCACTGTGAGTGCTGGCAGGAGCAAAGGCTTTCTTCATGTAGTTGCCGCACCATGTTCTTCCTCTTTCCCTGATGTACACCATAATCTTTTGCAAAAAAGGCAAAGATGAAGATTCAGGCTTAAAAGTAGACAAATCAACAGATGTCGTGGATATTTTTAAACCAATTACTGAGACATCCCTGCAGAAGCAGTCACATGAAATATAGATGTTCCTGCACCAAATTTGATTTACTCCTGAGATCATTCCTCCATCACAGCTCAGGCTGCATTCGGATGCATTCTCAGCAAACCAACGAGCAATCAGGGCATTCCTAGATGTTAGCAACCTTGTCGATCATTTACCAGGCATATCACGGCCATCAAAGCGCTGACTTTCCAATTAGGCCTGGAAGCAGGGAGGATTGTTCAGAGTCTCCTATCAGGTTTATCAAATGAAAAATCTTCTGTCCTTATTCCCCTTCCCCCATTTTCACCAAGGCGGGTCTTTATGGGAATAGACACACTGGGGCCATGGTGCTCACAGAAACAGCTTTGGATCTGATAAGGGGTGTTCTACAGCTAGCAGTTTATAAAAGCCTCTGCAGCTCACAGTGGAATGCTACAGGTGTTCTGTCTGTCTCATTGATGCAAAATCCTAAGTCGTTCTAGGCACTGGAGGCACAAATATGAATAGGAGACAATGTCACTGCCCTTTCTGAATTTGGGGAGAAGCTTTAATTCAACAAGGGACTATCCTTATGCTGAGTGCTATGAAAGCTATCATTGCTTGTTCTTCCTCCTTTCCTGTATTTTATCCAGTGTTTCTCAAAATGTAATCCCTGGAGCAGCAGCAGCAGCCTCACCAGGGATGCCAGGGAACTTGTTAGAATGCACATCTTCAGACCCTGCCTGAAAACTGCTGATTCAGAAACTCTGGGGGTGGGGTCCAGCAAATGATGGCCTTATGAGTGCAGAAGCCCGAGAAGCACTATTTCAATCCAATCAAGTAGAAACCAAGAGTAGCTGACTCAGGATCGAAGAAAACCATTAGGGTGGAAAAGGAATCACCCAGTAAGCCCCATAGAGCAAATTTGATAGGAAGGTCATCTTGAGGCCAAAATAAGGTCTCTAATTCTTCCTCACGTCCAAATCTTCAAGCTTGCTTGGGAGAGATGAGTATGCTAATTCAGCTGACTCCTAGCCAGCTGTGTGCAGCATAGCTGAACTAACTTCTCAGCAGAGCAGGAAATTTCAGGTCTTCACTGTCCATTCAGAGATAGATGTGAGCAAACCAATTCAGCCCTGGAGAATGAAAGTGAAGGGAAATGCTTTCCCTACATCCACAGCTCAGATGGTCAAAGACAGCCAGAGAGAGACCACAGCATATATTAAATAGCAACTTGAAATTTTTTATTAACTTGAAATAAATATACATATTTATGGTATGAAGTTTGATATTTCAACTCATGTGCATAGCTTATTCTGATCAAATCAGGGTAACTAGCATTTCTATCTCCTTATCATTTCTTTGTTTAGAGCCTTCAAGCTTTTCTCTTCTAGATGGTCCTAAAATACACGATAGGCTGTTGTGTAATCTGGTCCTCCCATAGTGGGTTCCGCACTCCATAACTTATTCCTTCTGTATGAATATGTTTTGGTACTTGTATTCAGTTTCTCTCTGTGCTCTTGACCTATCCATCCCAACTTCTAGTACTCAATGTCCTGCACCCAGAGTGATGTTTTTAGCTTTCACATAAGAGACAGCACGTGCCTGGCTTATTTTGCTTTACATTGTGTCCTCTAATTCCATCTACATTGTTGATAATGACAGGATTTCACTGTTTTTGGCTGAATAATATTCCATCTTACATACATCGGTTTCTTTATCTGTTCATCTGTTGATGGTGCCCATCTTGGTTGATTCCATATCTTGGCTATTATGAGTATACTTCAAAATACATGGGTGTGCACGTATCTCTTTGGTGTGCTGCTTTAATTTTCTTAGGCCATTTTTCCAGAAGTGTTTTAGCTGGATCATATCATAGTTCTAGTCTTCATTTTTAAAATAACTTCTTTACTGTTCTCCATCATGGCTCTACTAATTTACTGATTTTACTAATTCCCACCAAAGGTGTATAAAAGTTCCCACTTCTCCACATTCTCTCTTTTTCTTTTTGCCTTTCTGATAATAGCCATTCTAACTGGAATGAAATGATACATCATCGTGGTTTTGTGATTCCCTGATGGCTAATGCTATTGAGCACTTTTTCATATTTTTTGGTTATTAAATGGTGACTTCTAACATATTAGCCTCCTCCTCAGTTAAATGTGATGGTCTCAGATTCTCACCAACTAGCTGCTCCTTTTGCTTCACGGTGGAAGAAGAACAGAAATCTCACTCTCTGTGGAAACAAGATATGAAGTGAGCCCCAAAACCAGGGGAAACAGAAGAAGCCACAAAGAGAGGGGTGGCATTCTAGGTGGGAATAGTGTCAGGGTCATCCTTGAGCTAAAGATGTTGTTGCTAAGACTATGTTATTCCCAATCTCCTGTACTCTTTGAAAGTTTGCTCTGACTTTTCTCTGTCTTCATTCTTCGACTTCCTTTCTTCCTTTCCAGCATTCTCTGTCTCTGAATCCATTGCCCTCTCATCAAGCCACTGTCCTTGACTAAGGTTTATGTAGCTTTGTGAACCCGGAAATTCCCATGGGAGAAGCAGTAGGGACACAGGGAAGGGGTGTGGCCCTGCTGGGGAGGAGTGGTATCAGTCAGTGCCTGCTGCCCACACCTGGCAAGAGCCTGGAAAATCAATCAGTTACTTGTCAGTGATATTTGCTGACATATCTAAGTTGTGGCCTTGACTCTCATCAAGAGGTTGTCACTGGAAGATGAGGAAGGAACAAGGGGAAAGGGCAGGTACCTTGAGAGGACAGAGAAACAGGCCCACCAGTGACAGGGCTCTGAAAGGTGGGCCAGCATGCAAGAAAGTCACAGAAAAGTGGCAGCAATCCAGCTTCCAGGGTGAAGTCATGATGCTCTCAGGACTGGAGGACAAATGTTTCCTGCATTTAATGTGAGGAATGCTTTTCCCTTGTTCTGGCTTTCATTCCCACCCATGCACCAATGTCTCCTGTGTTCACAGTGCTGACCTGTCTCGCAAACCCTACAGCTGCTCACTGACACCTGCTGTCCAACTTGGGTGGTCTGTCTTTCTTTCCTTCAGATAAGAGACTTAATCTTATTGTTTTCATCTGGTTTTTATTTTTCCTTCACTTAGTTGTATATGTGATGCTGGGGAAAGAACCCAGGTCCTTGCACATGCCAGGAAAACACTCTACCACTGAGCCACCTCTCCAGCCCCTAGACTTCATTTCTTTTTTAAATTTATTTTATTCAGAAATTTATTTGTTGAACAATCAAACAAGCTTCTAATGAAATAATATTTTATATATATATAAATTTTGAAAATCAGATATACCCTCAAAAGCCCCCCTCAATTAACCACCCTTATCCTTCCCCCTCCTTCCCTTTACATCTCTACAAATGCCTTAGGCTTCATTTCTAATCACCATTCTCCTGGGCTTCCCATCACAGGTAGATCCAACACAATAAGGTTAAACGCTACACAGCAAAAGCAAACGGAAACCCCTGGTAAGGCAACCGCACACCATGCAGCCCAAATTTGTCTAAACAATTGTAGCAGGTAACACAAATCATAGCATTCCTTTTTCCCCACTTGAGGTCTTAACCAATTGCTGAATGAGATAAAATAGGGAGGAGGTGGAGAAACAACACATTGTTTTTATCAATGACAAAGACACAGTTGAAGAGTGTTGCTTAGTTTAGGAGCCCAAATGAGCACGCTGTGATCAGAGAAGATGCTGAGTTGAGGAGTGAGACCGTAAGGCCAGGGATATTTAAGGATAAATCATCCACATTGAAGAATGTTCTAAGAGAAGAGTTGGTTTCCACGCAGCAATGCGCTTGCCCCTGTTCGTTTTTATCTACACTTTTCTCTAAGTTGAACAATGTAAAATGTGGGTGAGAATTCATTGGTTGCAAGAGCCCTAGTCAAAAGATTGACAGAAGAGGTGATGGATAAGGTGCATCTTGAAAGATGAGTTGGGGTTAAGTGGGAGGAGAAAGAGCATTCTCAGTAGGACTGTAGGTGCAAGAGTGAGTGGTGGGACAGTTCGTCTTGTTTGGGGAATGACAAAATGTCCCATCTGCCTTGAATATGGGATGTGTCTATAACCTGGAAGAGGGGCTTTTCTGGTTAGGCAAGGCATGAAGGTAGATGTATATTTGGGAGGAAGGAAGAATGGGGACATCTCTCAGTTATGGCTCGGCAGGACATGGAATTGACAGAATTTTCTTTGGAGAAAGTTCTCTGGCTAATGAAGAGATGTCTTTGCACTGTTGTGGTGTTGTGGGAGGATATTGTAGCTGGGCTCCTGTCCTCTGCAGCTCGGGAAAGGAATGCCTTATTCTTTTTCAAAGCATCGTGTCAATTCACAGGGTGGTGGCGAGAGTTGCTGTTTAAAACCCTTCACAGGCACTTGTGTTTTCTAAAGAGATGGGGAAAATGGCAGAGCAGAAATGGGAATCCTTTGAACCTACAAAAACACAGTTAAGTTTTATCTTTTAGGGTCAAAGGAGTGGAAGGCTTTCTTTTCAGAAATCCTTCACTAAAGCTACTTTGCAAGGCCTGAAGTGCTGGGTGGATCACACCAATGCCACTTGTGATATTGCCTTGGAAGAAAAATGCCACTCTTGTTTTAAGAAAGAGTGCTTTGGAGCTGCTAGTGCTGCACTCCATCATTGCCTCTCAGCTGCTGCTTTATTTCCACAAAGGCTCCGGAAGACAGAATTTTCTCCAGGAGAAGATGAGAGATGCAGAAAGTGCATGCATCTGTTCTTCACTGGAGAGGCGGCAGCACCAGCTTGGAGGGAAATACCTGCAGAGTGTCCCAAGTGTGCCAGGTGCAGTGCCAGACACTAGGCACTTTTTAAAGTATTAGGAGACATTATGTTGCCACTCCATTGTACCGACAAGGAAACAGTACCAGGGCTTTAGTTTCCAATGCCAAGGCCCAGGCTTTATATCTATTCCCCCAAAGAAGTGTTGGACCATCAATGAGGTCCAATATTAGTTTTTACTTACTTTCTTCCTAAACTGATTTTCTACATGTTTCTGTCCACCTAAGCCAGTGACACACCATTCCCTGGTCCTTGGCAGATCAGGGAACCATAATATATGACTTCAAACAAATTGGGCTACTGTTTGACCAGTATCCTGAGCATTGTGTCTAATGGCAAGTCCTGGTCCTCACATTGATGGCATTGTTTACTACATTTCACTACATTATAGTCAATACTTCTCTTTAATGTTTCTATTTCAAAATTTTAAACTAAAAAAATTCCTCTTAAAGATAACTTATTTTAATTTTTTTTTATTTTTTTAAATTATTTTTTTTATTTTTGAACAACCATACAAGTTTTTAACAAAATAATATAAAATGCATATAGATTCTGGATATTACAATTACCCCCAAGAGTGCTCCCCCAATTACCCACCTTTATCACTCCCTTCCCCTTCCCCCCATATCTCTAAAAAAGGATTATGCTGTATAGCATTATGTCTTATCTGGATTTAACACATGATAACAGACCATCTTTCTCACTGGCCAGGGTCTTTTTTTTTAAGGGAGAGAGATAGTGAGAGATAGAGGAAGACAGAATCAATTTTATTTATTTTTTCATCTGGCTTTTGTTTCCCGGACACTTAATGGTATATGTGGTACTGGAGTTCAAACCCAGGTCCTTGCACATGCCAGATAAGCACTTCAAGCACTGAGCCACCACTTTAGCTCTTAGGGCTAAATTTTAAAAGTGAAATCAGAAGATAAAAATTGTGCAAATTCCTTTGAACCACCAGAGTAACACCAGATTTTATAACTAAGCCATTTTGAAGCAAGATATTCAAATTCTGACTCCTTCAATGCATGCAGCATCCACAGCCAAACTATGCAAGGTATTTAATCCCTGGGCTCCTGTTCCTCTCTGACCAGCATGAAGACAAATGGAGTCTCACTTGGAAAGTGTCCAGAACAGTGCCTGACATGGATGGTTCTTTAATAGCTTGTAGCCATCACCACTGCTGTTCAAGCTTAGAGATCTGCATCTCATTGATGGGAACATTATCAGTTGAATGTAAATGGGTGGATCTTTCTTGAAACTGATGGGTTGTGAAACCAGGCTGCACAAGCTTTGTGAGTCCTTCACAAGGTTGAAGAAAGTCATTGTGTTTGCTAGAACCCTAAAGTGATGTTACGTGATGCACCCTGTCTTCCAAGACACCTGCTGACCTTCCAGTTGAGGATTTTGATGTGTAAAAACAGTCAGTTTTTCCCACAGTCCCAGTGGGAAGGGGTCTTGTCTCTTTTATTTGTCCCTTGGACCTTCAGCATCTAAAGCAGTTATGGGTACACAGCAAGTTCTCAGAGTTTACTTGTGGAGTGGTAAATGAGTAAGCAGGCACTCGTGACTTCCTGAAGGGGTATATGCTATGCCAATGCATCAATTTCATCCACCCTTTAATATCCCCTGGCTGCTTCTCATGCCCTTGGCCTTATCCATGCCACTGTGGAGGGGATAGATGGGGTTGGGCATGGGTTCTGCCTTCAAGCTGCTTGTGGAGCACAAAGGGTGATAAGCCATGTTGCAGATGAATTTATTCCAAGGGAGAAATGATGAGATGAGAAAGGCTCCTCGACTGCATTACGGAGTCTACATCACTTTGCGTTGGTGAAACCAGGGCAGCAATAGCAATTGAACCAATTCTCAAGTTATCTGTGTACTTTGCTTATCCAGACAATTGAGGAAAATAACCTGCCACTGAGTGGATAAATGAGATTCACAGGCACGGTATACGCACACACATCCACTCCTCCCCCCCACCCCCCAACTGCTAAGTCGACCAGCTATCTAACTTAACCAGCTAGTTGATTCCATCAGAATAATCAATCTTGATTGGGTGCCTGTGCTTGGTCATATATTCCGGTGGCGAATGTAAATTGGCTCAGCATCTTGTCTGACTCTCCACCCTGAGAGTTCTTACTTCAACAATTCGTTAAAATCTGGTGTCTGTGCCAAGCTCTCTCTTGCTTCCTTCCCCTTCTCTCCTTCATTAAAACAGAGCTATTATGCAATGCTATGCTTCTGCCCATGGTTCATTGTAAAAACGTTCTTCTGCAAATGCTGCTGCTATTGATGATTGGCATCACAAGACAGTGGGAGATGACAGCAGCCACCTGGGGCTCCTCTCCTGAGTCCACTTCGGCAAAATGTTTCATCTTGGATAGGCCATGGGTCGCTTCCAGCCTCAACTACATGGCAGAGCTGGGATCAAAGTGGGAAGAAAAAGGAAGATGGGAAGGAAGGTAGAGTGGCATGCATGAATCAATGAATGGTGGACTATTAGAACTACCGAGAAGTGTGGCTCTCCTGGGGTCTAACATGCGTATGACACAGGTAAAACTTGAGTTCCCAGCACATGACCCAAAGCACTCAAGAAAGATCACACTGGTGAGATGGCCAGCTAACACTAAACTCATTTTGTGTGTATCCCAGAGTCCTGACTTAGTGCAGGACATGAGCAGACATAGTGAGGCCCACACAGTCTTCGCAGGTGGGATCTCTCTGTGTACGCCTGCCCTCTTCCAGATTGGATGCACAGAGTCCAGAGATTGGAAGCAAAGGCTGTGAGGGTAGGGGAAGGGCTGGGTGTCTTGGCTTTGAGAAGAAGCCAAGAGTGTGTGCAAAGGGTGAGGGAGAATGAAAGAAGTAGCAGTTCAATGGTGCAAGGAAAGTGCACAGGAGGAGCACACTCCCCTCAGTGGGTGCAGTGGCCACCTTGAACTTCTCCATGCTTAAAATCAGCACTTTACAAAATAAGGATTGGAATACCCAACTGATCAAACAGGATGGCCCCTCAACTCTGACTGCTCCCCAATACCATCACTCCCAAGCACTCTAAAGTTCCCATTTCTCCCAAGTCTCCAACTCTCATTCAGACCTACGACCTCCCCAAAACTCACACTTCATACCCAGAACACCTTTGTGGAGCAGTCCAAAGTCTGACCATGGCCAGCTCTCTTTCCTTTGCCTCAGGTGTGAGACCTGTTCACATCAAGGACTTTCATTGCTCCTCACTATGTCCTCATGGGCTCCTGATCAAGACTGGAACAGGAAGTGTCCTCTGCTTCTCAGAGACTGCAGGAGACCAG
Source organism: Aplodontia rufa (assembly GCA_004027875.1). Taxonomy (NCBI): domain Eukaryota; kingdom Metazoa; phylum Chordata; class Mammalia; order Rodentia; family Aplodontiidae; genus Aplodontia; species Aplodontia rufa. The sequence continues at coordinate 28,417 of PVKS010008677.1, read as the reverse complement.
TGGGGGATTTGGGCCCTGTCCTAGCTTAGTCCTGACCACTCTGGCTCAGTGAGGAAATCCCCCTGGGGATACAGTTACTTTCTTGGGCACCAACTTGGGAGTAAGCACTGCATCTTGAAGGGAGCACAGGTCCCTCTTAAATCTTTTTTACTGGTCCCTTATGTGCTTTCCATAGACTCCTCCCTTATTTACTCTGGGTACCAACTGCAGATGTGGAGGTAAGTGAAATGTCACTAAGATCCCACCAACAGCTAATGTGTTCTTTTCTCATCAAATCATTCTTAAAATCAGTCATGGGAGTCAAGCAAAAGTCCTTTTAGCTGGCATTCTGCCCCAGAGGAGCGGCCAGCATGCATGGGTATTCACTGTGTACTAAGCACGGTTCCAAGTGCTTTGCGTGTTTTGTACTATCCTCATGGTTTCTGAAGGAGTACTTTTGTTATCAGATGCCTAAAATGAGAAAATTGAAGTACGGAAATGTTAAGGTGGATGTGTATCAGGTAAGGGGAAGAGCCAATATTTGAATTCAGGCGGTCTAACTCCAAATGATATGCTCTTAATGAACTTATATTGTAATTCTTCATGGTAGCGCTTTAATTTTAAAGTACTGATCTTGGTGGTGCACACCTGTAATCCCTGGGACTGAGGATGCTAAGGCAGGGGGATGCAAGTTTAAGGCTAGCCTCAGCAACTCAGTAAAAGTCTGTCTCAAAATTAAAAAGAAAAGAATGAGAGGGTCTGGGAATATAGATTAGCAGTAGAGCACCCAGTACCGCACCCATAACCAAAACAAATATCAAAAAACTTAGAAGCCAAGATTTTCATAACATGGCTCTTTCCAGGATGTCTTTCTTCATATTTGGTTTGAATTGTGGAGGTCATAGACTACACAGCACATGTGGAGGCTGGGTTGTGGAAAAGATAACATGCAATTTCACATACACAGTGACTTTATACATGGTAAGCAGTTTGAGAAGATCAATTTGAAAAGCATGGTAAGATAAGACCTTTACTTTATGGAGAGAAAGTTCTCTATCAGATTAGGTTGGGTCATGTCATTATATTGGACTACTTCTTTGCTTTTGATGATGCAGTTGAATCAAAGTAGGGACCTGACATAGGACTGGGCAGATCAAGGAAGATCAAGTCCTTGGCTTCATGTAATTCTGCTCTCCAGGCTTTTATACCTGGCAGGCAATGCACATCAGTCATGGCCACATTTTCTGGAGAATTTGGATACTGCTTCAGACTCTCAGTTCTCTGCTAATAAAGCAACCTCTGCATGTAGGCTAGAGTCATCAAATAAGACTGAATCCATTCACCATGGCTAACCTAAAATAGCAAGAGGGATATAAGCATTAAACGAGCCACCTGTCCTGAATCACAAAAGATGGCATGCTGGTCGAGACTCTGAGGCCCCAACTCATCCTTCCCCACACCTGTTCTTTATGATAGGTGCCATCTTCTGAGCAAACAACCCAAGACACACCTCAGACTTCTGGAGTCTGGGATCCAGTTTTAAGAAAACTCAAGATCTATGGAGGAAAGGGTATTCCTTCTATTTATTAGAGGGTTGACTTCCACTTCCAGATGAGCTGTTCACTGCATCATTGAGCTGTACCGCTACCCCCACCTCAAAGGAGACCTTACCTCACTGCAAGTTTGTGCTAATATTTTGGGTTATGAAAGGATAATCATCATCTCAGTGAAAGACAGAAAATACGGTTAGTGGATGACATTTCACTAAAGCAGATTTTATGTGGCAATGATGTCACATATTCTAATTCTCTCTTGTATAGAACGTCTTAGGTCCTGAGCACTGTTCCCAGCCCCTTGCATATGACTCATTTGGACCAGCATAAGGATTCTATGTGAATGATTGCATTGTTACAGTTAGGGTCCCTCTGCGAGGCTCAGAGAGATTATGCAACTTGTCACAGTAAGGGGGAAATGGGCTTAGAATCCAAGTGGTCTGACTCTAGTTCTATCACCATTGAATATTTGCACTAGATAAGAAATGATAGAAAGGAGCTGGAGCGGTGGTTCACCGGTTACGGTGTTTGCCTGGTATGCGTGAGTATGTGAGTTCAAACTCCGGCACCATGTACACAACAAAGTCTCAGAGCAAAGAAAACCTCATGGAAAAACTAAATAAAAATTGATTCTCTTTCTCTCTCGCGCGCACGCTCTCTTTTTAAAAAAGGAAATGATAAAAAGCCCCAACCATAACAGTTCATAGTAAAGCATTTTTAAGAATGGAAGAACTAGTTATTTGATACCTAACCACAAATCTGGGCTTATGCTTGGGTTTTGAAAGAAAAACTTGACACTGGGGCCTGCAGAAGGAACAGCATATTAATCAAGTGCCTGTTGTATGTTGGGGACATGTTATGTAAGGCTTTTAGTATTTCTTCCTCTGAGTCTCACTATTATTTCTCTCTCATAGATGGTCCCTGGGAGGGAAATATTCTCCAGGTTTTACTAAAGGGAAATTTAATGTTCCAACTTGATATATTGCACTTAAGGAAAGAGAAAACTAAAAAGTGTTTGTGCTCAAGCTCAATGAGATCCTTCATTTAGAGCTGCTTTCTACAACTGAGAATGTGATCAGTCTTTTCCACCTGTTTTGTTGAGAAGTGGTAATGGCTTTGTAGGGTCTCTGGAGTTCTATCAATGTCATGACTACAGTCTAATCATTTATTAAGAGAGAACAGAAGTGCCATTTAGGGAAAGAATCCATATCCTTGAGTTCAACTCAACTTACCTTGCTTTCAAAAATAGCTGTCTTTCAGGGTACTCTCTGATTTTTGTTTGGAAAGGTCTCAGTATTTTTCCCCTAACTACCACGTCAATTGAGGGGCTACCTGACATTTGACTTCTCATACTCAGCGTTATTAAAAGTTGGACTCCCCAGTCCTATGACTTCCCTTGAGTTCATTGATCTAAGTTCCTTAATGTTTTCAGTCCATGAATAGTGGCGTTTATGAGAAGAAAATCATAGAGGTCACAGAAGTCAGTTTATTTCCCTTCCTTCCTTCTTTCTATTCATGCATCCATCCATTCACCTAATACAAACTGTTACTTAGTGCCTAACCTATGAAAACTGGAACAATAAAAAGTTCAAAGTGCATGGTTGGAACAAGCTTGACCTATTTAAGAAACAGAAAGGAGACCAATGTGTTTGGAGGGAATCAGAGGGATACCAAGAGGGAGATAAGGATTACCGTCGTAAAGATTCTGGATTTTAACCTGATTGCAACGAACATCATTGTAGCATTCGAAGCAAAGATATCTGAACTGATTTTATTTCTAAAAAAACCACTATATCTTCCTTTGGAGTCTGGATTGCAGAGACAACTGTTTTAACACAGAGGCCACTTAAGAGGGCATTGCAAAACTCCAGGAAAGATTGGAGGCTTCGCTGAAATAATTGGTCATGTTTAGAATATAACTTGTAGGGCTTGCTGCCGTGCAAGAGGTGGATGGGCAAGGAAAGAGAGAGAAACACCAGTTTTTTGTTTTTTGTTTTTTTTTTTTTTAATTCAAGTAATGGAATAAATGCTGAGGCCATTGCCTGAGATAGGAAAAACTATGGTTTTGACAAGATCAAAGAATCTAAGTTCTTTCCAGCTTTCATGTCCTTGACCCTTAGTAGAAGCCAAAAGCAGGTACAATGTTGACATCATCTTGGGGTATTCTTGGGTGAGCAGCTGCAGCAGTCCCAGGAGCAAAGCCTGAGTGAGGGCTCAGAGGTGAGGATCTGGGCATTTGGGCCAGCTTAGGAGGAGACTTGCTGAGCCAGTACAGGCAGAAGTGGAGGCTCTTGCTGAGACTTGGCTGCCTGGTCTAGAACCACGTCTCATATTATGCCTTTACTACCTGAAGGGCATGAGGGATTAATTAGCATCTGTAAAAAGGCACTTTTCAAGCCTTGAAAGAGCTGAGATCACCCCTGTTTTAACCACTTCCATTTGCAATGACGTCTGGGGTCACTGTGTATCTTCACACATCATACCTCTTGCTTCTAACTGTAGCTCAGAAATAGGTTCAGCTGTCCCCATTGTATTGATAGAGAAGCTCTCAATAAAACCAAATGATATGCCTAAGAATAGCCAGGCCTTATGGAAATATAGAAAAATAAGAGGAATGAGGCTCACCATAATAGCCGCTATTTATTATTTTGGGAGGAAGTTGGGTGTTGGCAGCAGAAGGAGGGCTAATATTTGCTTTTAAAGTTTTCAGAGAGGCAAATATTAACAAACACATTTAGAACTCAATGGCAGGGGGAAAGATGCAGTTTTCACAATAAACTTGATGAACAGTTCATGTCCCCTGCCCCTTGGTGTCTGGCTCTTCTATCTCCGTGAGTCTTCCCTTTGTGCATTTAGAGAATGTCAATTCCTCCTTTGAAACCCATTTCTGATGTTAACAGCTGACATGGATTGGGGGAATTTTCTTACTTCAAAGTCTTTTTCTTTCAGAAATCCTCATTCCAGGATGGACAGCTTTGGGATGTTAGACTCACACTACTTTATCCTCCACAGTCAGAGCTATTTGGAAATAAGGACGACTGGCCCAAGAATCAATCTATTGGCTAGCTAGTGAAAAATCTTTCTCTGAGAATTAGAATCTAGGGGACCAGAGACTGTCATCAGTGGGTAATGGACTTTAGAGATGAACAGTGTTGTGGAGCTGGAGCCAGAGTGGGTCAAAGGACAGTCTCAACTGGTATTATTATGGAGATCAGGAGCCATGAGTAAGCAAATAAAGTCATTTATCAAAATATTTATTAAGATTCTGCAGACTGGTTCATTCAGCATATGCCTTGACATGCTTCTAGCATGCATTCTTTTCTTGGAGAAGTTAAGCAGCAAAGCTCAACATTTTTAAACTCTTATAAGCCCAGGTTCTGTCTGCATGTAACCTAAGTTCTACCAGGCAGATGAGACAGGATACAGTCCTGGAAGGTGGACAGGGAACAGAAGGCCTGGGAGATGTTAGCCACAGGTGGAGAGATCTGACCTTTTGGTGCATATGGTGGTGAGATGTTTGGTTCTCCAGGATGGGGGGACTAGCTAATTTCCTTGTCTCTAGCTCCACAGAGGCTAAGTGGAGGTCAACTGAGATATGGGGGTGTGCAACAGAGAAATCCATCATTTTCATTATTTAGTTCTTCATGTTAGAACAGTGTCAATGCCTTTATCCTAGGTCTACTGTAAGTTACTTTTCTCCATCATCATTTTTTTTCTGCTTTTACTATACAAAATGAATCCTGCAGTTTTGTACCATGCAACCCATCGTAAGAATTAGTATCAGGCATGATTATAAGCACAGACCTTCACAGAGAAGGGAATCTGTTATTTCTGGAATCTGACCAGGTTGGGTTTGAAGGCAGTGAGGATATGCCAACATCAGATAATGGAAGAAAGGTAGTTAATTGTGCTCAGCATCAATACAGGTAGTTAAATTACCCTGCATGGTGTGTCTTAAATGAAGGAAAAACTTTGCTAAGCTTAGTGGCTGTTGCTTTTTAGATATGTTGTAAAACTTCAAGAAAAAAATTCATCCATGCAATGTCAGTGCCGGCATTACCTGGGACTTTGTTAGAAATGCAGAGCCTCAGGGTCCACCTACCTTCCACTGTGAGAGTCTGCATGTATCAGGAGTAGCTGTGGACTGGCTACTTTATGCTATGCTATAAAGCATACAGAAAAATGTTGACAAGAGCAAGCAGTGATGGAGTACAGAATTTACACAATTTAGGCTTCTCTTCTTAAGGAAAGCAAATAAAATCCTGAAGGAAAAATTAGGTATGCAAATATATGTATATTTAGAAGAAACACATGCAAGAGAAGAGGCCTAGAGCTGGAGTTTTATTAGCATCTCAAAAATCTGCCTCTGGCTTAAAGTTTTAAATTTTCTTTTCATGGACTTTTATGATTGCTCTAAGACACTCTTGTATTGCTTTAGTCACAGAGATTGGTGTAAGCAATGGTTGCAGACTGATCCTGTGGCTTGCTCTAGTAGGACTCAGGGTGGTTCACAGCACTGACTGAGAAAGAGTGGGACTTTGAAACCCTAAAATGAAATCAACCACAGAAACTGACAAATGCTACAAACAGGGCTTTCTTCCAGCCTCTCCATGCCCTCCTCAGCCAGTTGTTAAACACTTTTTCACCGAACCAGCCATCTTCCCACCAGTCTGCCAGGCCCTTGTATTTCTTTCATCCTGTGCTCTTAAAAAGATATGGAAGGCTTGCTATTGCTATGACAGAAATAGTATGGTTGCTCCCTTCCATTCTTAGCTATAACACAGAAAAAGTTTTACCATTGGTGCAAATGCTAGACATTTCCCATAAAATGGGAGATTTACTGAAATTCTGGAATGGCTAAGGAATATCAGCCACAGGTATCTGGACAGGAGAGCCCGTCTCTTTAGTTACTTTCTTAGTGTTGCTCTGAGAAGACACAGCAGGAAAGGACATAGAGGAGAGAAGACAGGGAGCAGAGGGTTGGTCAGTGCTCCACACTGGTCCCTCTGCACAGTGGCTCTTTCGGGACATGCTATTGACTCAGAAGATGACCTGAGCATTGCTACAGTGCACCACAGCTTCAAAGTGCATGCAGTTCCACTGAGACCCACAGAAGGGCAAAACACTGTGGTCCTGATTGAACCTTTCAGAGAGCTGCTGGTCACATGAACACATGTAGTGTGATAAATGTTCTGATCACAACAGCCACAGGGGCCTCTGGAGGGGTGTGTGGAGGACTCACACTACCATCCTGGATGTATGGGCTGGGGGGCTTTCTAAGTGATGCTGGGGAGTAGCCTTGAAGGCTAATTGGAGTCGATTGTCTAGCGGTAGCCTGATGACACGTGGCCATTCTGTACTGCTAAGTCTTGCAAGTCAGTGAGGCCCTGACCCCTCCCGACCTGTGAGTGACTCAGTACTCCTCGGGCACTTGGTGAGTAGTGAGGATTGGCCTCCCCCTGGGCTGACTCAATATCACATCAAAATCTCATGATTTCTTACTCCCCTCTTCCAATTGAGTGAGCTGAGGCCCAGATAGCTTTAGAACCTTGCTTGAGATCACACAGCTAGTAAATGTGGGACAGGGTCAGCTGTCACAGTGTAGGAAATCCAAACTTGTCCTCCGAAGTTTCAATACTTGAGTATGCTGAAAATCATGACACATTTATTTGATAATAGTTTTACATGATAAAGGCACTCTCAGATTGAAGACTCAAAGCCTCTGGCTGAACAGTTCATTTTTTGCTTAGGTCTAAGGAAGGATGGACAACAGTCATGCAGAGACATGATGGCACAAAAGGGTCTGAGTGGAAGGAAACAGCCTGAGAGCAGAAACCCAGCAAGTGTGTCTGCTCAGACTCCTCCTGGCATCTCAGAGGTGGCTTTTCTTCTTCCCAGGAGTGAACCATAGGATCCCTCTGGAATGAGGGTCATAGTTTATTTTTATGATCAGCTCCTAGATATGAGGAAGGTTAGAGTAATAATTCTAGCTTTCTGTGGGTGGCTTAGGGTGAAAGGGACTCCTCACAGCAGGAGACTTTCAAGGGCCACAGCTAAAAGTGGGGAGGGCAAGCGACTCCCAGGCAGAGGGAAATGGAAAGGGGGCAAGGTTTTGCTGCAGACAAGTCCATTCAATCCTCTGGCACCTTGGAATCCCTTGGTGGAACTTTTCCACGTTTTTACAGGTGCATTGTAGTTGTACGTAATGATGGGATTGGTTAGTGCATATTCACACATGCACACAGTATAACAATACAATTTGGCCAATATTCTTCCCCAGCACTTGCCCTGCTCCCTCACCTGCCCTCACCGCCTGGTCCCCTTCCTCTACTGATCTCCCATGAATTTTTTTTTTTTTTTACTTTTCCAGTTCTTATTGATCGCATATGAATTATTTAGTCGCTTAGAGGTACAAAATATACTTTTTTGGCCCCCACCTTTTCCATTCCCCTTTTCTCTCCTATCTTTTCTCCCACCTCTCCCCTTCTCTATCCTCTGCTAGACTTCCTTTAGTTCATCCATTAATTTGTATTTGAATGGTTCTTTATGTAGTCTTATCCTTCCCTTCCCTTTTACTTTATTTTACTTTAACTTCCACATATGAGAGAAAACATTCAACCTTTGAGTTTCCGAGTTTGGCTAATTTCACTTAGCACGATATTCTCCATTTCTATCCATTTACCTGCAAATGCCACTTCATTGCTTTTAATAGCTGAGTAGAGCTCCAATGTATATACACAATTTCTTAATCCTTTCATCTGATGATGGGCATATGAATTGATTCCATAATTTAGTTATTATGAATTGTGCTGTTATAAACATTGATGTAGCTGTGTCACTATAGTATGCCTATTTTAGATCTTTGGGGAAATATCCAGGAGTGGGATAGCTGGGTCAACTGGTGTTTCTGTCCCTAGTGTTTTGTGAACTCTCCACGCTGCTTTCCAGTGTGGTTGTACTAGTACCAACAATGTGCAAGAGTTCCTTTCTCCCTGCAACATTGCCAGCATTTGTTTTTGTTCATATTCTTGATCTTTGCCATTTTGACTGGAGACAGAGAAATCATAATGTAGTTTTTATTTGCATGTCTCTGATTGCTAGAAATGTTGAACAGCTTTTATATATTTATTGGCCTTTTGTGTTTCTTCTATTGAGAGTTTCTGCTTAGTTCTTTTGTCCATTTATTTGTTGGATTGTTTGCTTTTTGTGTTGTTTTTTGAGTTCTTTGTATATTCTGGATATTAGTCCCCGATCAGAGGGGTAGCTGGCTAAGATTTATCCTATTCTGTAGGCTTTCTCTTCATAGTCTTAATCATTTCCCTAGCTGTGCAGAAGCTTTTCAGTTTAATGGAGTCCCACTTAATTGAGTTTTGATTTTATATCTTGGGCTTTGGGGGCCTTCTTAAAGAAGGCCTATATGATGGAGTGTTGACCCTGTGTTTTCTTTTAGTAGTTGTGAGATTTCTGTTCTAATTCCTAAGTCTTTGATATATTTCAACTTTAGTTTTGCACAGGGTAAAAGATAAGGATATGAATTCATTTTTTCTACTTATAGTTTTCCAGGTTTTCCAGAACCTTGGTGGAACTTTTAAACAGTATCAATGTCTAGTCCCTACTTCAGAGGTTCTGATTGGTCTCAGGTGGGACCTGGGCAATGGCATTTAGAAAAGTATTCCCCTGGGCATGAGGATGCTGAACTAAAGTACAATCAAATAAAGATTAAACACAACCCTAGTGCCAAGCGAGGACAGAGTACATTTCAACACACTTGGCCATGACAGGTAAGTGGAGGACCTGTGTAGCAGCCTCTGGTTGACCCCCCTTGGCCCATAGGAAAGCCTTTTCTAGAAGCCTTTTCTTCTTTATCATGAGGAATAAAGATCTGAAATCTGAAGCTGAGAATATCAGATTATATGCCAATATTACTTAAATGAAATAAAGATGGCCCTGGTGTGTTGATTGACCCTTGCATTGTTTACCCCCACAGCAGATTAGGACAATTAACTCAAATCCCACTGTTGCCAAATTCAAGTTCTTACACATACAATTACTATAAATAGAACTGGAATAAGTATAGTTTTAGTTATTTAAAACACCTATTTTGTGTCCCACCATTGCCCGCAATGCCCTATGAAACTGAATTCAAAATCTCTAGATAAACTATGGCTATAAAAGATACTAACCTATTGCTGGTCTTTATAGCTATCTCCCAGAGCTGCCCTACCTTGCTATTAGATAACCTTGCCTGGACATGTAGGTCATCTCTCCAGTTCCCCTCTTCTTTACCCTGTTCTTCTGCCTCATAGCCTTCTGCAAGCTGTCTTTTGAGCATCTCCTCCTATGAGGACATCTGCTCTCATGAAGACCTAAGTCCAGCCAAATAAAGCTGGTTGTGCAATACAGTCATCTCAAGGTCCCATCTTTCCCTAGTTAGCCTCCAACCCTTAAACCCACCATAAATGCAAGCAGTAGAATTAGCTAAATATGCAGTTATGACAGATGACGAGAAGCCCTGTGATCTCCCTGTCCTTATAGCATAGCTACTATTTTTGTTTTATTATAGGCTTGGTGACATGTGTAAGTTCTCTGAGATCACTCATGCTCTTCTTTATAGGAGATAGAAGGTGTAAGGTGATGGACAGTCCTTGAACTGGGGACTGGGGCACATTACAGGAAGAACACTGGGCTAAAGGGGTCTTTCTTCTCATACTTGTTCTATCAGTTACTAGCTTTTAGACCTGAGTCAATTCAGTTCACCTTTAAGAATACTGGTGTCAGAAAGTGTCAGAAAATTTATACTTATTTAAAGAACAAAAGGAATTTATCAGTTAACATAATTAACAAACCCAGAGTTGGTCTGGCTTTAAGGCAAGGCTTGATTTGGGGGCTTAAACAATATCATCAGAATGCCTGTACCTTCATTTCTTGACTGTTCACTGAGGAATTGGCTCATTCCTACATCCCATGTTGTGGTTCCATGAGATCCAGACGCACATCATCTTTTCACCCAGGAGTCTCACTGGAGGAGCGTGACCTCACTTTCCAATCCCAGCACAAGTCCCACCTTGTCTGATTGGCTCTCTCTGGGTCACATGATTATCTCTAATCCAATCTGTGGGGTGAGTGCATCTGATGCTCTAACTGGCCAGGCCTAAGTCATACTCTCAAAAGCAGGGGTTGAAGGTTGAAGAAGGATTTTCTTAAGAAAATCAGGATACCATTATCAGAAGAAGGGTGACTGAGTGCACGTGACACAATCATCATATCATCTACTAAAAATAGATTTGCAAGGGTTTTGTTTTCAGATGTAAATGGAAGAAGCAACCCTGGTGTTGATTTAGGGCAGCATTACTTGTTTTCATATCATCTGACTCTATAAAATTACAGCTTCTGCAAAGTTGGAAAAATCCAAATGTTCAATAATTTTGAAAATAATGGAGAATAGTTCTTTGCAAAATTTATATTAACATTATATGTGAGTAAGATGCATAATGTGTAATGATAAACATAAAAGTATACATATGTGCTGTGACTAAAAGTTCATGTCCCTGAAATCCCTGTGTTCAAACTCTCATCCCCGAAGTGATAGTACGAGGAGGTAAGACCTTGAAGGGTGATGAAGGTGAAGTCCTTGTGATGGGATTCATGCCCCTTCAAGAAGAGACAGAAGAGAGGTTGCTGATTCTCCCCTCCTCCTCTGCCACTGCCTGAACTGTGAGGAAATAGTATGAAGGGATCATTCGCAAACCAAGAAGAGAGCCCTGGAGAAACCACATTGGTCATATCTCAGTCACCAGATCAGTAAGGAGTAAATTCATGTTGTTTAAGCCAACCAGGCTACGGTATTTTGTTATGGCAACTTAAGACCATATATACCCATCAACATACATAACAGCATAGCAGCTTGGAACTGATATATTTACAGAAGCAAAAGTCTGGAAATAATCAGGATCCAAGAACAGGAAATGATTAAATATATTTGATGCTTCTAGAAAACATAGATTCTAGGAAATTGATTAGGCTAAAAGTTAAATATAGTTACAGAAGTATATTTTCATTGTGATTGAAATGGTGTAAAAACCTGTAAAAATCCATCACTTGGAATAAATATACCAGCATAAAGCTGTCTCAGAGTAGGGTGTGGCTAAGAAGGAGAGAATAAGGTTAAACACTGAGACTTTCCTCTCTTCCTGATTTTGGTCATGTGCGGTTTCTGATGGTTACACTTGTTCTGATTTTACGATGGGAAATAAGCTTTGATGAACTTGGTGTACACTAAGCATGCCTGCTCTGACCTACACTTTTTAGTTTTTTGTGAGGGACGAATTCAGATGACACTGAAAACATTTTGCTCACCGTAAAATGCCAGGAAAGTCACGACAGTTTGCTTCTGTAGATCCACTCAGTTTCCACACGGTTTTGATAGGAATATGGAAAGCAAACTTGTCATGACGGTAGTTCTATTTTTTGCTGGCTCCCTGTTCAGGTCTTTTGTTATATGTGTTTGATGCTTGTTTTTGTTGTGAGGAGAGGAAGTAGTATTTGATTTCTTTCAAAATTCTGTTCCAACAAGGTGATAATCAAAGTGTCTAAACTCTTGCTGTCCAAACAATGCCTCCTTGGGGCTGCGGATGCAGCTCAATGGTAGAGTACTTGCCTGACATGCGTGAGGCCCTGGTTACATCCCCAGCACCACATACACACACCCACAGACCTCCTTCCTCTTCTTCACTCTCTCGTTTTAAGATTCCACTTTTGTCTCTTTCAGTATTCACCAAGTCAAACAAAAATACTTGCACTTACTGTGCACAGAGAAAATGAATGGGAAGTGGCTAAGACATGGTCTGTGCATTCTGGAACATTCAGCCAAGTGGGAACGACACAACACAGAAGGGAGCCCAGACACCCTGCTTGCAGGCTCTTTGGGCCACTGGGTTGTGCACGGTGTTCATTGCTCCCAAGAGATCTCTCAATTGTTACTATTCACATAATTCAGACAAGCAGCTGAATTTATTTGATCAAGGCCACAAATCTAGAGAATAGAGATGGTGGAATTCAAAATATATATTTTACATATGGCGGGACCTCAGCTCAAACTAGCTCATATAGTTGAGAAGCCTAGTGTTTTCTGTCTCACCTGGCCTTGACACTTGGTAATAAATTTAAGTCACACAGCATGGTGCAATTTACCTCAAATCATTAGCACCCATTTGATCTCTAGCAAGGGCTGCTTTCCAAACAACCCATTATTGTTCTGCCCTCTTCAATGGTAATGGTAGGAGTCAGTGCGTCTGGAGCCCTTTGCTTCACCCCTACTGGAAGCCTTTTTCTCTGTAGTGTGCACCTGACCTGAATTTTCAGTGAGCAGAATCTTGGGCTCAGGAATGCAGAAAGAGAGTCCTCTTCTCTCCCCTTTCCCTTTCCATCTCCCTCCCTGGCCACTTCCTTCTTGCCCTATGACCATCCATTGGGTCTCCTTCCTACTTCACTTTGCCACTTATGTGCTGTGTATTTCATGGTAATTAGAAGCATTATGCAAAAGCTGTTTCTTGGTGGAGAGAGGACAAAGCTTTCTCTTTTCGTGAATGCTTTCTTCCTGAGCTTTATGCTTGACCAATAGCCTTGGTGACTCTTTTTTTCCCCTTGGTTCAAAGTCTAACTTCCTGAAACTCTCTGGTCAACCCACAATTTCCAATATCTGTCCTTTCTTATTTATATCTATTAGAAACACATATCTATTACATATGCTGTAGACATTCTGAAGCAGAATACCCATACACATAAAGAAATATAGTTCTATCATGTGTAGGGAGAGATGGAGTTTATAAAGAGGAGCCTGTATATGCCAATCTCTAAGATTGTCTCTGGTTATGGTCCCATGCTTTAGGCACTTTTAATAAGATACTTTGCAACACCCGTGCCCCAGCATTGCTCTTCTCCACCTCTCTGACTATCCCCACCAGGAGAAAAGAGAGCTGCCAGAAAACTCCATTTAATGTGCTTCCAGCTCTGTGACCTGAAAACGACGTGCCTTTTCTTCCAAGCTCCAAATAAAACAATGTGAGAGAATCATTCTGATTAGCATTGCTCAGTCTACATGGTTACCACTGGACCAAAATCCGTGGCCAGGTAAACTAGGTCCAATGCTTGGCTGGTCAAATTGCTAAGCCCTTGCTCCCACTTGCCCAGTCACCAGGGAGTTGGAGTAATTAATTGCAATCACAAGGCCCGAAGGCTGGGGATGCTGCGGGGCTGCCAAAGGAAGCAGGATTGCTGAAAGTGGGACGAGATCAGCTGACGTCCAATGCAACAAAACTGGGCTTGTCTGATTCTAGGACAGAAGCCACCTGCGTATTGTCTCCCTGAACCTCTACCATCCAAAGGCGGGACATGCCACAGGAGGACCCCAGGGAGAGACATTAATGAAAACAGATAAAAATGCTTTGCTCCTTAAGAGCTATCTAATTTTCATTCATACACCCATTAAATATTAGCAAAACAAAACAAAACCCCCCCAAATGTATCTGTGTGAAATGGAGAGTTCTATTAATTAGCGTGGAATGAAACCCACATTCTCTAGGTCTGGGAAAACTGCAAAGTTTTCTGGGTTTCCTGCAGGCAGGATTTCATGAATATTCCTAGAAGGCACAGTGCTGGCATTCCTGGTGGTTTGCATGCTCAAACTTTTAAGCAAAGACATTTGGTGCCATGCCTGAGGCTTGCATTCCTTCTCGCTGTCAGCGTTGCTGAGGCTCTTGGGGTGCTGGAAACATTCTTCTTCAGGATTCCATCAGAAAAAGGAAGCCCACCGGCAGAGGGAAATTCTGCTGGCCTGGGATGCTTCCAGGAGCTGTCTGGATGCAGGGCCACATTCTCTGTCTTTTTCATGTGTTAGATGCTCTCTCTCTAAGCACCCCCATTTCCTTCCATGTCTCTGGCTTTGTTTTCTTCTCCCTGTGGCAGGTCAGTCCTCTCAATAGCCTTTCTGACAAATCCCAGAGGGAATGTGAATAGTTGCCTTTGATTGTTATTCTTTCACCCCTCCAGTCTTTTTTTCCAGGCTCCCTTGAGGGCCAATGAACTGCCTATAGGTATGGTGTCTTAGGTCAAATTCCTTTGCCGTTCAGTAGAAACCCCTTTGAACAAACACTCCAGTGGTGCTCCTTTCCTGAACAGAGGGCTAATGTTGTGCCAGTGGTGTGAGGCAGAAGGGATGGGCAAAGCAAGTGGTCTATTTAGTAAACCGAGAAAGGGAAGGATTTTGAGAACATACCCTGAGGATCACATTTCTATAGAGCTTAAAATGTTTTTTGTAACTTAGACTCCTATGTAAGCATGGGAAAATATGTGTCCCAATAATTTCATTTTCCCATTTTATTTGACTTCTTACATTCTGTAAAACACCATAAATGTTTATAGATGGGAGGAAGACACCAAATTACAGGAAACAAAACTGGTTAAATGTGTTTACAACCTCACAATTAAAGCAGCACAGAGGCAGATGATGGGTTTGGGTAAGCTGAAAACCCGGTGGCCCACAAAGGGGGACTGCCGTATCCAAGGTCTTAATCTATTAGTGGCAAATTTGTGCATCAAACTCAGGTCCATGGACTTCTTGGGTCCTTTGCACCTCATACCATAGCATATTTGGAGGCCAGATGACACTGTCGAGGGAGGAACCTTGGCCTGAGCTATGTGCATTTGGCAGGCTCTCCTCTCTTTTCTGTTGACTCAGATCTGGGACAAGTCTCCCCCTGTTTTCCCTCAGCATTGGCCTGGGCCAGCTGCAGGCCCCACTGTGAGGTGGTCATAAGGAGCAGGTGGGCGAAGCATTTTCATTTCATAGGCCATTAGCTCTTGGCACAGTAGCTTTTCCAGTACCCCTGCCTTCCCAGGTCTCCTGTCACCTGCTCTGTGGGAGAGGGAGGCTACAGTCTGGGAATCTGGATGGATGGAGCCTATTAATGGAACTTATTTTGGCTGGCAGAAAACTTTCCATTGGCTACAGAGATTCTCACCTAGGGAGGCCTTGTCCTGATTTAATTTTTTTTCTTTCCCACAAGCCCTTGTTCATATTATTCTCCAAGGTCAGAAAGACACAAGGAGACAGAAGACTGAGGGACAGAAAAGTAAACATAGAAATTTCGAGAGAAAAGAGAAACTGAATCTGTGAAACACAGAGATATATAGATAAATAGAGAGAGAGAGAGAGAGGGAGAGGGAGAGATCGCTTATAAGTACCAGAGTGACCAAAAAGAAATAGAGGAAATCATAATACTTTTGTGACAAGGGGGACCAGGGGAAGATATGCAGATGGAAGATTCAGATGATGCCACAAAATAGAATTTAAATACTCTAATGAAATCCTCCGGTGATGCCCATGAGATATATTTCCTCATGTTCACCTAGAGCTAAGCTGCAGAGGTAGTACCGGAAATCAGGATGCTTAGTTTTTCCTCAGCACAGTATCTAGTTCATTGTCACCAAAGGTATACACTCTTTAGTGAGTGAATAAAATTGAGCTGAGATGGTCAAGGCACTCCAACCATGTCAAACGAGCTGTGCTAGTTGGTAATAACTGGCAAGGGAGATGCCTTGGAGAATATGACTGACTGCAGGTATTTTCAGGACTACCACTGGGAGTAACAGCTAGATTTGATGCATGTGGATGTGGTGGTTTGAGTGAAAGGTGGGCCTAAAATCTCAATATGTGAGACAATGAGAAAATGCTGGGGGCATAATGAATGGGTTAGAGGGCCTTGACACAGTGAGTGAGTTAATCCCTGGCAACTGAAGCCAGGTAGGGTGTGGCTGGAGGAGGTGAGTCATTGGGGGCCTGCCTTTGGGAGTGCATATTTTGTACCTCCTGAGTGGAACTCCCTCTTGCTGCTCCCTGGAGCCATACCTTCCGCCATGTTGTTTAGTCTCACCGCAAGCCCAAAGGAATGGAGGTGGCCTTCTATAGACTAAATAACCTTTTCCCCCTAAAACTGTTCTTGCTGGGTCTTTCAGTCACTGTAGACACAGCACTGAAAAAGTTGACTGCAAGAGTAAGCTTCAGAAATTAAGCTGGGGCCAGTGGGTAGAAGCTACCAGCGCTTCATGCTTGGATCCACACATTCAGAAAAGCATGTCCCTCCTATCTGGAGGTTTGTAAGAAACAGCTAAATGACCAGTTGGCAGGAAAGTAAGATTGAAATTAAAGCATGAGTGTGGTGCGAATGTGATCATTCTTCTTAATCTGACCTTTGGCTCCTTCATACCTTGTCTAAATGCAGAGTCCTGAGCTCCATTCAATACCTGTCAAATCAGAATCTTAAAATTTAGGAATTATTTCGGAAGGATAAGTCAGGATCCAGAGCAGGAGTTTTATTTTTAAGAAACTCCAGTATTTGGAGAAAAGGCATAAAAGGGAGTCATGTGGATCTGACTGATAAAAACTATCTATCCAGTGCTGAGCTCTGGTACCATTAAATAGTACTTCAACAGTCAGGGTGGCTTGTTCAGAGGCCTGGGTTTGAATCCTGGATCTTTCATTTACTATCTATGTAACCTCAGAAAAATTCTTTTACTTCTTGGATCCCTTTTTTCTCTGTAAAGTGGGTCTAGCATGGTGGATTTCGTAATGGCACATCCCTTCTTCCCACATGTATGTATCTACCACATTTTTTTCATCACCTATGATATGCCAGGCCATTCAATCTAAATTACAGGTGCTGCCTTTTCCTTTGCTTTATGATAGGGTGCATTTAGAGGTCACATGTAATAATGTTTGTGATTTTCTGAAGCCACTGGTACTCAAAATGGTGAGGACTACAGATTGTTCATCAAATTTTTATATATACATTTGAAATTGACTCTCTTCCCTAAACTCAGGAATGGACATTTGATTCAGGTTTAATTAGCCTGGAGGTCTCATTTTCTGGGACAAAGTGAATACATTAGGGATGGGACAGTGGTTCAAGGAAGCTCAATCAGATGTCCTCTGTGGTTGGTACAAGGACATTAGGAGAAAAATGTCATCATTGCCCTGGAGGTTCCAAGCCAGAAAGAAGGATATCTGTGTTGTTGGTGCCATCATTTTGCTACAGCAGCAAGCTGGACTGTGGAATGTGCTGGAAGGGAAGGTCCTGGTCTCCACACACCCGGTTGTCATGAGGAAGGGATTTCTCCTCCACCCTTTCCTTTTGCCCTTCATCCTAAGCAACATCCTCCTGCCTTTCTTGATAATAAAGAGGACATTTGGGTCTCCCATCAGGTGTTTTGTTTGCTTTCATTCTTCATTTGTTTAGAATCTTAGAACAGGAAGAGTATTGCTGTTACTTGGGGTTTCTCTCCAGAGACCCCTGTAGAATGAAAACATAAAGGTGCATTTGAACTTTCTGATAAAATGAGGCTCCTGCTTGTAAGACTTGTTCTTATATTTTATAAGTGACCTAGATATCCTTTCCAGCTGTGTTTACCAGTCTGTGGCAATTTCTCTTTACCAATCTGAGAGGGGTTTCTGTCAATAGAAACAAGTAGTCCTAAGAAGTTAGCTGCTTTCCTCTTTGGACCGAATGGTTGCTATTGCTCCAGATTGAATTGTTCTTTCTCATACATGCAGAGTAGTAGCTAACTGTTTTTTTGTTTTGTTTTTTTTGTTTTTTGTTTTTTTTTTTTTAGTTTTTCATGTGGCTTTCGTTGCTCCATCTCTTTGTTGTATAAGTGGTGCTGGGTTTGAACCTGTGCCCTTGTCTATGTCCTTGTGCATGACAGGCAAGCACTATAACTGCTGAGTCACCACTCCAGCCCTCTTACTGTTGTTTTAACTTGTAATTCCCTAATTGCATATTATATTAAGCATCTCTTTGTAGGCTTATTTGCCATCTGTATATCTTTTATTGAGGTGTCTGTTAAGTCCTTTGCCCATATTTTAATTAGATTGTTTTCTTGTTGTTAGGTTTTGCAAGTTCTTTGTATATATTTTTGGATACCAGTACTTTATCTAATGTGGTTTGCAAGTATATTTTTTCCTTTTCTGTGGCTTGTTTTTGCATTTGCTATGTCTGACTCATCACAGAAGTTAATAATGTTATTGAAGTCTAGGTTATCAATTATTTCTTTCATGGACCATGACTTTGGGGTCTTAGCTAAAAAGTCATTGTCAAGTCTGTCACCTAGATTTTTCTCCTAACTATAAAACAAAAAGGTAACTTTATATAACTAATTATAAAACTTTAAACTGTGTTTGACCCTCAAGGTTATGACTTTGAAGTTAACTTCTGAGAAAGGTGTAAGGTCAGTGTGGATGAGGAGAAGGGGGAGGTGGAGGTGGAGGAAGAGGAGGAAGGTGATGATGATGATTACTGTGATGATGTTGTAGGAAGATGTCTAGTTGTTCCAGCAGCACTTGTGGAAAAGATTTCCCTTTCTACATTGAATCACCTTTGTACATTTGAAAGATCAATTGATATTATTTGTGTGGGTTTATTTTGGGGCTCTCCATTGTGGTCCATCGATCTATCTGTCTCTTTTATTTATTTATTTATTTTTACCAATCTCACACTGTCTTAATTATTGTAGCCTGGAATTGGAAGATTTCATTCCCCCAACTTTGTTTTTCTCCTCCAATGTTGCGTTGGCTATTTCGGGTCTAAAGTCTTTCCACACAAACTTCAGAATTGGTTTGTCAATATTCAGAAGATAGCTTGCTGGGTTTTTTATTGGGATTGCATTAAATCTATAGATCAATTTGGGAAATACTGGCATTTTAACAGTTTTGAGTCTTCCTCTTTATGAAGATGAAACAACTCTACTTTTTTAGATGTTTGAATTCTTTTATCTAAAATTTATAGTTTTCCTGATAAATTTTAAGTTCTTGTACACATTTTGCTTACATTTATACCTGAGAATTTTATTTTTTGATGGTAATGTAAATGATATTATGATTATAATTTCACACTCCTATTTGTTCATTGACAGTATATGGGACAACAATTGACTTTTTATTATTATTAACTTTGTATCATATAACCTTGCTATGTTTATTTATTAGTTCCAGGAATTTCATGGCTATTGATTTTATATGAGTAATCATGCATGTACATATAAAGGGAATTTCATTGATTCTTCCCCTATATGTGTACATTTTCCTTCCTTTCTTTATTTGTTGGCTAGAGATTTCATTATGATGTTGAATAGGGTTGATGAGGGGATCACCTTTACCCACCTACAGATCTTAGTGACACCGTTAAGTATGATGTAGGCTGGAGTTTTGTTTTGTTTTTTATAAATATTGTTTGTCAAGTTGAGGAAGTTCCTCTCTGTTCTTAATTTGAGAACAGTTTTTATTTTCAATGGATGTTGACTCTTGTCAAATGCTTTCTCTGCATCTGTTAATACGATCGTATTCTGTTTCCCTTTTAGTCTGTTGACATCATAGTTTATATTAGTTGATTCTTGAATGCTGAACCAGTCTTGCATACCTGGAACAAATCTTACTTGTCCAAAGTGTATAAATCTTATTTATATATTGTCAGATTTGATTTGCTAATATCTTGTTGAGGATTTTGCATCTGTTTATGTTCATGAAAATATTAGTCTGTAGTTTGCTTCCTTGCATTGTTTTTGTCTAAATTTGTGATTAGTGTAGTGCTGCCCTCATAGAATGAGCTAGGAAGCATTCCCCCGCCTCCTTTGTTTTTCTCTTTCCTGGAAGGGATTGTAGATAATTCGTATAATTTCAAAACAGCTTTCCTAAGTGCTTTTGCCTCAAAATGTTTTAGCCACCAAGGTCTGCCCTATGACTTTCCTTGTTCCCTTCTGTAACTGAAGAAAATAGCCCTCCTTTAAGTGGTTCATTCATTTCTCCCCATTACTTTCCCTCCCAAATTCCTCAAGATTTCACTTTTAAAATATTATACATTTTTTGCCTGTATCACTAATTTTCACTATCTTCTGACTCTGATCTTCAGCATTTAAATATGTTCAAGCTTCCCCCTTTTAAATGTTAGCAAGCAAATCTGGTCCATTCAGTCTTCTCCAGCTTCTCCTGTCTCCTTCACCATCTATGGGACTCCAAGGCTACAATCTCATACTTACCAATTATTTTTCATAATTTGTGGAATAAAATACTTGTGTTTCTTTACATTTACATACTGAATTAGTTTCCTAGCTACTTTGTTAGAAACTATGCTCACAAAGACTGGGATCATGAAGTATTTTTCTAGCATTTTATTCCCAATGTCAAGCATAGATTGTATCTTTCATGGATTAAGCATTAAAAATGTAATGATAACAGAAAACCTAAATGAATAACTAAATGAGTTGGACTGGCAGCCTCGGACACTCTGGACAATTTAGAATTAGCCCTGTTAGAGTCGACTGGACTATTAATGAACATGTAGCCACACTGATATATTACTGCTAGGCATTTGAATTATTTCCAAGGTTCCACTAATGTAGAATGAGGCAGTGCAGGAGCATCTTTGTACTGCATTTGAACATTTTTCTTCTAGATTGCTTTGGTTTAGATCACTAGGATAGAGCAGTCCAACCAGGAAGTCTAGAGTAATTTGAAGCTGTTATTACAAATATCTAAAACTTTATCACATAGATTGGTCCATTTTTCTGTAGACAGTTGGAACTTTGTCTCTCCGGGAAGGCTGGCTTAGAGGGGCCACAGTCACTGTCTTCAAGGACAAGAAGACTTATATGCAAGATCCTGAGAATATTTTTGTCTGCTGGCTACAAGAATTTAAAAAGACCTTAAATTAAAGCAGTAGGCATCTCTTTAGAAAATAATTATGATGGCTTGATTGTAAAGGATATGAAATAATAGATTTGTAATTGGAAATCCCTAGAAAAGTTAAATAATGAAATAGGGATCACCAGGCATTTTGTCAGAAAAGGAGGTAAGCCAGGTGAAATAATGAAAATGGCTATCTTTTACTGTCACATATCTGTTCCAGGTACCATGTTGAGCACTTCTTACAGTGAAGGTGATTCCATTTAATCCACACAAAATATTTATGAAGTAGACAGCATTATTTACTTCATCTTTTATAGATGGACAAACAGAGGCACAAAGAAGTTTAGTAACTTCCTCTATGCACTTTGAGAGTAAGTGAATTGAGATTAGAGTTAAGATCTGGTTAAGCCATTTCTATAGTACCCATCAATTAACAGATTACTGTGATCGTCAGATAAAAGTTACATTCAAATTAACATACTTTAAGTTGCAAACAGTGATAGCAATATTCATTATTTTATTGCAAGGAAACAAGCTTTTCCTGTACAAGAGAGCTAGGAAACAGTCCATATTTCCTCTCCACTGAAGGAGGGGTTTGGAGGAAACCTGAGTCATTGCATGACCCCTCTTTCCAGCCCCTCACTTTCCTCTTCCAGGGGAGAGGCATTGGTTTTCCTAGGTGGTCAGCACCTGGCAATCATGGGGGTGCACTTCTGAAAGCCTCTGTTCGTCTGTCAAATCCCACTGAACATCTGTCTTCTACCTTGGCCTAGTATTTGGCTGGGTGACTTAATTTTGGCTTTGAAGAATTTGCTTTCTCCATTCTCTTTCCTGCAGGCACACACCTGAGTACTTGGGAATTATAGTTTGAATTATTAACAAGAAGTAGAACACCCCTCCTTGGCCATGGGCATACTTCTCTTTATCCAACATAGCTTGTGTTAAGATCTTAGAAGTAGAGGAATAGGGAGGTTGAGCAATTTGCTCAAGGTCACAGAACTGGTAAGCACTGGAGTCAGAATTTGAACTTGGAGATATTGGGATATCAGCACCCCAGCGAGAGAGCCCTGTGCTGTGCTGGTTTTGTTTTATGGATTAGGAAACAGGAGCACAGGCTTGGGAAGCTACTTCTAGTACACTATTTATGGGCAGAATAGGACTCTTGATCATCTGGATCAGAGCACTTTCCTTGACACTTTATTGGCCTTCGCAGGTAATTTTTTTGAATTGTTCAGCTTTTATTATTTTGATTCCAAATTGGTTTCAACTACCTGGAAGCTCAGAGTCATTTTTCAAAGTCTCACCTTTATTTATGTTTTCAGGGAAGAAGAGTTAAAAAGAAAGTCAGCAGTCTGGAAAATGAAACATTCTGCCCTTGCCTCCGGAACACAACCAGGCCAGATTGTAACTCAAGTCACTCTTTGTACTGGTTGGTCATAAATCCCTCCAAACTGAGCTGGCATTAAAATTAATGGGAGAGCAGAGTCTGCTCTTAAACCACAAAGGATCAATCAAGGAGACCTCTGAAAAGCCTCCTCCCTTTATCTCTGATGTTGAGTTACAGGGAAATGACTCCCTTCCTTTCAAAAGCTCCCATGCTCCATACATAGCAGGATATTTTAACTTCTTCATTCTTCACATCCTCCCAATATTGTGGGTCAAATAGAAACTGGCATCTTGCATGTGATGTAGGGAGTCCATCCGACTGTCCCTGGCCCCACTACTAAGTTACTGTATAATCAGAGCTGACATTTGTTGTTGTCTGAAACCTTGGTCTTCTCAATCACAAAGCTGACAGCACAGCATTGCAAGTACATTTTCTGGGCTCTCAGAGCATATTCCTCTTTGAGCTGTTCTTCAAGCCCAGATATGGTCCTGCCATACCACCTGCACAGTGCTTGAACTCAAGGCTCATCCAAGCTCCACCTCACCTCTGAACCACAGCATGCATTCCTGGACCTCATGAAGTGATTCAACCCAAGTAACTAAGTGACAGTGGTGGGCCTGGGAAGATGAATTTGTTTTATTGGGATGCTGTAATAAATTATAAAAAACTGGGTGGACTAAAAATCAGAAATTTATTATTTCACAGCTCTGGCGACTGGAATTCCAAAATCAGCATATTGAGAGGGCAGTATTCTCTCTGACATCTCTAGGTGAAGGTGCTTCCTTGCTGCTTCTTGGCTTTGGAGGTGGCCAACAATCCTTGATATTCCTTGACTTGCAGATGTATCGCTCCAATCTCTGTCTCTTTTGTCACATGACTTTGTCACTGTGTGTCTTGCTGGGTCTCTGTATGCAAATCCTCTCTTACAAGAATGCATTCAATGAAATTAGGGCTGCCCTAATGCAGTATGATCTCATCTTAACTTGATTATGTCTGCAAAGACCCTGCTTCCAAATTAAATCACATTCACAGGTAGCAGAGCTTAGGAGCTGTGCATATCCCTTTTTGGAAAAACACAATTCAATATACAGTAGATATGAGTACATCACTTCTGACAGGTGTGGCAAGACCTGAAGACTGGTGATTCCAACTATGTGGTCTTGAGTACCACCTCCCCAAATGAACTAAACAACATCCTAATACCCAGCATGACTTATCTTAAATCACTAACTTCTAAGTAGTAAGACTGGTTTTACATCTAAGACTTTCAGGCTGGTTCTATGTACCACAGAACAGTCTGTGATTCAAATATAAATCAATGACACAGCTAGATTAGATTTGCAAGTATTTCTTTTATGAGATGCACTTTCAAGTAATTAGATTGGTTTTTTTCTAGAGGCATCATCATCTTACAGCCACCCCAATAAAAACAGCTTCTGCACACATCTGCTTGTGATGCAGCTGGACTCTTCTTAATCAGTGAAAGCAGATCCCGAGGGCTATGTAATTACCCACAACTTAAGGAGGTCAAGGACGATGTTGCTGCAACTGCATTTGGCTTGCATGGAGCTTAAAAAGTTCTCCAGAGAAGTTTTCTGTTTCTAGAAGATGCTGGTCCTCAGCCAGTGCACTCAGAGTGTCTCTTCCACAGGTACTTACTCAGAGAAGACGAGGTCTCTTACTTTCAAAGGCCTGCTTGCAAAGTTGGCCGTTAGCTGACATCTTGAAAATTAGCTGATAGTTTTTGACACTGATATAAACTGACCAATATAGTAATGGAAAGAGATAGAGAATTAGGGAGGAGGGGAGGCCTTGGGGAAGTATTGAGGAATGAAATCTACCAAACTGTGGTATGTCCATGTACAAATATACCAAAATGAATCCTGTATGCATATGCATATACATATCTCTGTACATATTTTTACATACATATATACATATATTTATGCATACATGTATGTACATATTTTATAACTACATGTACATATATGTACATATTTCATAACTACATGTACATATATGTACATATTTTATATATACATATATAATTATAATACACTAGATGAAGTAATGGTAATAGAAGAGAGATCAGTAGAGCAGAGCAAGTAGATTAGGAGTAGAGAGGAGGAGATGGAAAGGGAAGGTATTAGGAATGAAATTTATCAAATTATGTTATGTGCATGTATGAATATGTTACAATGAATGTCATTGTTATGTATAATTATAATGCACTAATAAAATACTTTTTAAAATTTTCATAAATTATAAGGGTGGATTCTCAATTTGTACAAACAATGTGGTTTATCCTGAACATCTGCTTTCTTTCTGGGAGTCCAGAATTTGGGCACATGCTAGGCAGAGGTGCCTTATGATCATTCCTCAGTCAAAATCTTTAGCATGGTGTTTCTGATGAGCTTCCCTGATAAACAACATTTCACATGCATCACTGCACCTCTTCCTGGAGAGGTTCAGTGTGTCCTGTGTGAGACTCCACCAGGAGAAGACTGGGAAGCTTGTACCTGGTTTCCTCTGTGGAGGGAGGTGTCCCATGCATCTTTTCCCTCTGATTGTGCTCTGTATCCTCTCACTGTAATAAATCTTAGTTATGAGTACAACTGCATGGTGAATCTTGTGACTCCCTCTAGTCAACCAATGAACTTGGGTAATCTTGGGACCCCAAGACCAGGCCCTTCAATCCTCAGACCTTCTTATGACAGAAAAGAGGATTCTCTCATCCATACTTTTGGGAATCTCCTCTCTTCTCCAAAGCTCTGCCTTTCTGGAAAACCTTTGAGAAGGAGATGCACAGGCTGGATTTCCATTACTACCATGATGTTTGACTAGTGCTTGCTTGTTCACTCTCCTCACTGATCATGCATTCAAGGCTTGGTCATTTTATTCTTTTTTCCTGATCTAATGAAAGAATCTTTTTCTGAGGAAAGATAAATTACCTTTTTCTAAAAAAAATTCTGGCATTAGTTTGGCTGGAAAGTCAATTCTGAAAACATTTGATGAACAAAATTATTTGAGAAACTCTATCTATAGTCTTTTCTACGCTGTACTATGCTCACTACCACCTCAAGATTCTCCAACTTCCATCGCTGTTGACACCTCTAACATCCCAATCAATGCTGTTACCATTACCACTGTCATTACCAACTCCAGTGCCACCGCAAGCCCCACCATTGCTGCAAGTGTTAACATCTCTATTAGGTCTCATCATTTCGTCTACTGTCTTGTCATTCTTACCTCCACCACCTTGCCACCAGTCTGGGTCAACATCCATGCCACATATTTAGCAATTTAATCACCACCACCTTCATGACCAAAATTATCAATATGCAATCATTAAATCCCCCCTAGATACATAAGAACAGGTTTTATTATTCTCAGTAAAAATTCGGAATGCTTTATGCTGATCTGAGCTGGGAAAATTTTTGTATGTTATTGTAGCTGAATATTGGCCACCACTGTTATGGGGGAGTGGAAATGTACTGGAGGAAATAAAAAAAATAGCAGCTACTTTCAAGATATAAATCAGGATTGAGTCAGCTTGCTCCAGTACTTAGTCATTGAAAGTGCTGGTCAGGAGTGTGGTGAAAATCTCATAGCAGCTAGCAGAGAATTTAAATCAACACGTTATATTCTTTGCCTCTTGATTTTTTTTTAATTGAAAACTTATATTTGTGGAATAAATTTGGCAGAATGGTTGTTAAGAGGTATTTATGCCATCAGTATGGGGAACAGAGGCCTTAGTGAGAATGGCTCAAGGGGATGTCTGACCAATACACATTTTGCCAGGCAAACAAGATGTCCTAGCTCTAGCTGTTTGGGTATGGCCTCTTCCAGAATCTGTGGCCCTTTTATGGCCCTGTGATAGAGTAGAATATATCTGGCTTACAGAATCTAGGCATTCTTCATTATTTTTCAATAGCCAATTTATAGGAGATTCAGCCTTACCTAGTTCCAGAGAGCATTTATAAAAAATTCTCATGTGAGCTAAACACTTTCCACAGTGCACAATATGCACACTTTTCAGTTTCCCTCATTAGTTTTCCTCCCACGAAAAAGCAGTTGTGATGCTCTTGGAAGAGATGGGAGAAGAGGAAATAGCTGAAATGTGACCAGTGCTCCAAATTCAATCATTTGTGTCCAGTGGCTCTTCATCCTGATTTGCACAAGCTTCTCTAGATTGTGGGACACTTAACCCTCATCCAGGATCTGCTCAATTTCCACATGGGGCTAGGTTTTAAATACATCCAAAGGATCCACTTTGAATGTTCACTATAAATGGTTCATACAATAATAATAATTTCACAGAGGGAAGGAGAGTTGTCCTAAGGCAAGAGTGGGTATTTGGTCATGTATTATACATGACAAAATGAAGGAGAATAGAGGGCTTGGATAATGTTTCATTCTTGAGAAAAAGAAAGAAAAAATACTAACCACATTCTTTTAATACCCCCACATTCTCCATCCATTTTATCAGATGGCCCATGATAAGACATTGTGTACTGTCTGAAAAATGACCCTTAGGTATCTCAACACAGACAAAGCAGGAGAAACCCAGTAAGCGCAACTATCAGAGAAATCAGCACAGGGTGAAAGGGCCACCTGAACACAAATGATCTGGGATCTGTATAACAGGCTGGTCGTAGAGAAGTTCTCTGCACCTCCTAATGTATACTTTTTTTTTTAAAGAGAGAGGAGCAATGAAAGAGAGAGAGAGAGAGAGAGAATCAGTTTTAATTAGGTTTTTAATCTGTTTTTTGTTGCTCCAATACTTAGTTGTGTATGCGGTGCTGGGGTTTGAACCTGGATCCTTGTACAAGCCAGGCAAGCACCATAACTGCTGGGCCACTGCTCCAGCCCCCAATGTATACTCATGATGCAGTAACGGGAATCTTAAGATGGTCGTGTCTGAGCTGGCTGCTTTGAGAAACGAAAACCACTGCATTTTCCTGTCCCGGGGAACCTTCAGTTGACATGACTACATTGCCTCAGCAGGTGTGTACCTTGAGAACCCACTTGACCCCAGGGAAATGCCACTGAAAATTCCATGAAGTGGGAAAGTGGTCAGTCACATGGAAAGGAGCTGAACTCACATGCTCTTGAGGATTGAGGCTGAAGGTCATCAGCTGAAGGTCAGGATACCTAGCAGACAGGTGTGCTATGAATGGGAGCTAGGTCTCAGAACTAGGGTTAGGGGTAATAGATTTTTGTGCCTCCCTCTCTAGTACAGAAAGTTATTTTGCACTCCAAGTGAGGTTCACAAAGGGCACCAGAGCCCCAGATGTGCAACAGTGGTTTATCCAGCTAGAATCCAGGAGTGTGTTCAGCGGATTTCTATAGAATAAATTTTGTTGGAAAACTTTTCAGCCCTAGATTGTATGCACAAGCAGGAAATTTGAGAGCTTTCCATCTAGCTCCAGACCCAAAA
This sequence comes from Aplodontia rufa, assembly GCA_004027875.1. NCBI lineage: Eukaryota > Metazoa > Chordata > Mammalia > Rodentia > Aplodontiidae > Aplodontia > Aplodontia rufa. Next base: position 326 of record PVKS010008677.1, on the reverse strand, counting down.
CATTCTTGTTGGTTACCTAGTAAATAGGACAAAAGTAAGAAAGAAAGGGTAAATAACCCCCAGTCTTTGCTCTCTCCAATAGGTGACAAACTCAAGAAGAAATGGAAATATGTTGATGGGCTTAGGTAGTAAGGATCCACTCTTGCCTGCATGATCAACCATGATAGCAGAGACAATACTATCATTTTTTATTAAGATTTTGTATACACACACACACACACACACACACACACACACACACACTATACAAGAACATACGTAAATATTCCTTCCCTTAATATTAAAACTTTTTAACTTTCTTTTCTACTCTCTTTTTATTACTATTC